>JANJGN010004628.1:0-31529 GCA_026770705.1 Isurus oxyrinchus
GAGGGAGGGAGGGAGTCCCACAGTTTGGAGGCTGAGGGAGGGAGGGAGTCCCACAGTTTGGAGGCTGAGGGAGGGAGGGAGTCCCACAGTTTGGAGGCTGAGGGAGGGAGGGAGTCCCACAGTTTGGAGGCTGAGAGAGGGAGGGAGTCCCACAGTTTGTAGCCTGAGGGAGGGAGTCCCACAGTTTGGAGGCTGAGGGAGGGAGGGAGTCCCTGAGTTTGGAGGATGAGGGAGGGAAGGAGTCCCACAGTTTGGAGGCTGAGGGAGGGAGGGAGTCCTACAGATTGGAGACTGAGGGAGGGAGTACCACAGTTTGGAGTTTGAGGGAAGGAGAGAGTCAAAACAATTTGTAGGCTGATGGAGGGAGGGAGTCCCACAGATTGGAGGCTGATGAAGGGAGGGAGTCCCACAGTTTGGAGGCTGAGGGAGGAAGGGGAGTCCCACAGTTTGGAGGCTGAGGGAGGGAGGGTTTCCCACAGTTTGGAGGCTGAGGGAGGGAGGGAGTCCCACAGTTTGGAGGCTGAGGTAGGGAGGGAGTCCCGCAGTTTGGAGAATGAGGGAGGGAAGGAGTCCCACAGTTTGGAGGCTGAGGGAGGAAGGGTGTCCCACATTTTGGAGGCTGAGGGAGGGAAGGAGTCTCACAGATTGGAGGCTGAGTGAGGGAGGGAGTCCCACAGTGTGGAGGCTGAGGGAGGGAGGGATTGTCTCAATTTGGAGGCTGAGGGAGGGTGTCCCAAAGTTTGGAGGCTGATGGACAGAGGGATTGTCTCAATTTGGAGGCTGAGGGAGGGAGTCCCACAGTTTGGAGGCTGAGGAGGGAGGGAGACCCACAGTTTGGAGGCTGAGGGAGGGAGGGAGTCCCACAGATTGGAGGCTGATGAAGGGAGCACAGATTGGAGGCTGATGAAGGGAGGGAGTCCCACAGTTTGGAGGCTGAGGGAGGAAGGGAGTCCCACAGTTTGGAGGCTGAGGGAGGGAGGGTGTCCCACAGTTTGGAGGCTGAGGGAGGGAGGGAGTCCCACAGTTTGGAGGCTGAGGGAGGGAGGGAGTCCCGCAGTTTGGAGAATGAGGGAGGGAAGGAGTCCCACAGTTTGGAGGCTGAGGGAGGAAGGGTGTCCCACATTTTGGAGGCTGAGGGAGGGAAGGAGTCTCACAGATTGGAGGCTGAGTGAGGGAGGGAGTCCCACAGTGTGGAGGCTGAGGGAGGGAGGGATTGTCTCAATTTGGAGGCTGAGGGAGGGTGTCCCAAAGTTTGGAGGCTGATGGACAGAGGGATTGTCTCAATTTGGAGGCTGAGGGAGGGAGTCCCACAGTTTGGAGGCTGAGGGAGGGAGGGAGACCCACAGTTTGGAGGCTGAGGGAGGGAGGGAGTATCACAGTTTGGAGGTTGACGGAGAAAAGGAGTCCCACAGTGTGGAGGCTGAGGGAGGGAGGGATTGTCTCAATTTGGAGGCTGAGGGAGGGTGTCCCAAAGTTTGGAGGCTGAGGGAGGGAGGGAGTCCCACTGTTTGGAGGCTGAGGGAGGGAGGGAGTCACAGTTTGGAGACTGAGGGAGGGAGGGAGGGAGTCCCACAGTTTGGAGGCTGAGGGAGGGAGGGAGTCCCACAGTTTGGAGGCTGAGGGAGGGAGGGAGTCCCACAGTTTGTAGCCTGAGGGAGGGAGTCCCACAGTTTGGAGGATGAGGGAGGGAAGGAGTCCCACAGTTTGGAGACTGAGGGAGGGAGTGAGTCCCACAGTTTGGAGGCTGAGGGAGGGATGGAGTCTCACAGATTGGAGGCTGAGGGAGGGAGGGAGTCCCACAGTTTCGAGGTTGAGGGAGGGATGGAGTCCCACAGTTTGGAGGCTGATGGAGGGAAGGAGTCCCACAGTTTGGAGGCTGAGGGAGGGAGGGAGGGAGTCCCACAGTTTGGAGGCTGAGGGAGGGGGGGGAGTCCCACAGTTTGGAGGCTGAGGGTGGGAGTCCCACAGTTTGGAGGCTGAGGGACGGAGGGATTGTCTCAATTTGGAGGCTCAGGGAGGGCGTCCCACAGTTTGGAGGCTGAGGGAGGGAGGGAGTCCCACAGTTTGGAGGCTGAGGGAGGGATGGAGTCCCACAGTTTGTAGGCTGATGGAGGGAGGGAGTCCCACAGTTTGGAGGCTGAGGGAGGGAGGGAGTCCCACAGTTTGGAGGCTGAGTGAGGGATGGAGTCCCACAGTTTGGAGGCTGAGGGAGGGAGGGAGTCCCACAGTTTGGAGGCTGAGGTACGGAGGGATTGTCTCAATTTGGAGGCTGAGGGAGGGAGTCCCACAGTTTGGAGGCTGAGGCAGGGAGGGAGTATCACAGTTTGGAGGTTGACGGAGGGAAGGAGTCCCACAGTTTGGAGGCTGAGTGAGGGAGGGAGTCCCACAGTTTGGAGGATGAGGGAGGGAAGGAGTCCCACAGTTTGGAGACTGAGTGAGGGATGGAGTCTCACAGATTGGAGGCTGAGGGAGGGAGGGAGTCCCACAGTTTCGAGGCTGAGGGAGGGATGGAGTCCCACAGTTTGGAGGCTGATGGAGGGAAGGAGTCCCACAGTTTGGAGGCTGAGGGAGGGAGGGAGGGAGTCCCACAGTTTGGAGGCTGAGGGAGGGAGGGAGTCCCACAGTTTCGAGGCTGAGGGAGGGATGGAGTCCCACAGTTTGGAGGCTGATGGAGGGAAGGAGTCCCACAGTTTGGAGGCTGAGGGAGGGAGGGAGGGAGTCCCACAGTTTGGAGGCTGATGGAGGGAGGGAGTCCCACAGTTTGGAGGCTGAGGGACGGAGGGATTGTCTCAATTTGGAGGCTCAGGGAGGGCGTCCCACAGTTTGGAGGCTGAGGGAGGTAGGGAGTCCCACAGTTTGTAGGCTGATGGAGGGAGGGAGTCCCACAGTTTGGAGGCTGAGGGAGGGAGGGAGTCCCACAGTTTGGAGGCTGAGGGAGGGAGTCCCACAGTTTGGAGGCTGAGGGAGGGAGGGAGTCCCAGTTTGGAGTTTGCGGGAAGGAGGGAGTCCCACAGTTTGGAGTTTGAGGGAAGGAGGGAGTCCCACAGTTAGGAGGCTGAGGGAGTGAGGGAGTAACACAGTTTGGAGGCTGAGGGAGAGTGTGAGTCCCACAGTTTGGAGGCTGAGGAAGGGACGGAGTCCCACAGTTTGGAGGCTGAGGGAGGGAGGGAGTCCCACAGTTTGGAGGCTGAGGGAGGGAGGGAGTCCCACAGTTTGGAGGCTGAGGGAGGGAGGGAGTCCCACAGTTTGGAGGCTGAGGGAGGGAGGGAGTCCCACAGTTTGGAGGCTGAGAGAGGGAGGGAGTCCCACAGTTTGGAGGCTGAGGGAGGGAGGGAGTCCCACAATTTGGAGGCTGAGGTTGGGAGTGAGTCCAACAGTTTGGAGGCTGAGGGTGAGAGGGAATCCCACAGTTTGGAGGCTGAGGGAGGGAGGGAGGGAGTGCCACATTTAGGTGGCTGAGGGAGGGAGGGAGTCACACAGTTTGGAGGCTGTTGGAGCTGAGGGAGGCAGGGAGTCACACAGTTTGGAGGCTCAGGGAGGGAGTGATTCCCACAGTTTGGAGGCTGAGGTTGGGAGTGAGTCCCACAGTTTGGAGGCTGAGGGAGGGAGGGAGTCCCACAGTTTGGAGGCTGAGGGAGGGAGGGAGTCCCACAGTTTGGAGGCTGAGGGAGGGAGGGATTCCCACAGTTTGGAGGCTGAGGGAGGGATGGAATTCCAGAGTTTGGAGGCTGAGGGAGGGAGCGAGTCCCACTGTTTTGAGACTGAGGGAGGGAGTCCCACAGTTTGGAGGCTGAGCGAGGAAGGTGTCCCACAGTTTGGAGGCTGAGGGAGGGAAGGAGTCTCACAGATTGGAGGCTGAGTGAGGGAGGGATTGTCTCAATTTGGAGGCTGAGGGAGGGATGGAGTCCCACAGTTTGGAGGCTGAGGGAGGGATGGAGTCCCACAGTTTGGAGGCTGAGGGAGGGAGGGTGTGTCACAGTTTGGAGGCTGAGTGACGGAGGGATTGTCTCAATTTGGAGGCTGAGGGAGGGAGTCCCCACAGTTTGGAGGCTGAGGGAGGGAAGGAGTCCCACAGTTTGGGGGCTGAGGGATGGAGGTAGTCCCACAGTTTGGAGGCTGAGTGACGGAGGGATTGTCTCAATTTGGAGGCTGAGGGAGGGGAGTCCCACAGTTTGGAGGCTGAGGGAGGGAAGGAGTCCCACAGTTTGGAGGCTGAGGGAGGGAGGGTTTGTCTCAATTTGGAGGCTGAGGGAGGTTGTCCCAAAGTTTGGAGCTGAGGGAGGGAAGGGGTCCCACTGTGTGGAGGCTGAGGGAGGGAGGGAGTCACAGTGTGGAGGCTGAGGGAGGGAGGGAGGGAGGGAGTCCCACAGTTTGGAGGCTGAGGGAGTGAGGGAGTCCCACAGTTTGGAGGCTGAGGGAGGGAGGGTGTCCCACAATTTGGAGGCTGAGAGAGGGAGTCCCACAGTTTGGAGGCTGAGGGAGGGAGGGAGTCCCACAGTTTGGAGGCTGAGTGAGGGAGGGAGTCCCACAGTTTGGAGGCTGAGGGAGGGAGTGATTCCCACAGTTTGGGGCTGAGGGAGGGAGGGAGTCCCACAGTTTGGAGGCTGAGGGAGGCAGTGATTCCGACAGTTTGAGGTTGAGGGAGGGAGGGAGTCACGCAGTTTGGAGGCTGAGGGAGGGAGTCCCACAGTTTGGAGGCTGAGGGAGGGAAGGAGTCCCACAGTTTGGTGGCAGAGGGAGGGAGTGAGTCCCACAGTTTGAGGCTGAGTGAGGGAGGGAGTCACACAGTTTGGAGGCTGAGGGAGGCAGGGAGTCCTACAGATTGGAGACTGAGGGAGGAGGGAGTCCACAGTTTGGAGGCTGAGGGAGGGAGTCCCACAGTTTGGAGGCTGAGGGAGGGAGGGAGTCCCGCAGTTTGGAGGCTGAGGGAGGGAGGGAGTCCCATAGTTTGGAGGCTGAGGGAGGGAGGGAGTCATACAGTTTGGTGGCTGAGGGAGGGAGGGAGTCCCACAGTTTGGAGGCTGAGGGACGGATGGAATCCCAGAGTTTGAGGCTGAGGGAGGGAGGCAGTCCCACAGTTTGAAGACTGAGGGAGGGAAGGAGTACCACAATTTGGAGGCTGAGGGAGGGAGTCCC
Organism: Isurus oxyrinchus; assembly: GCA_026770705.1. Classification (NCBI taxonomy): domain Eukaryota; kingdom Metazoa; phylum Chordata; class Chondrichthyes; order Lamniformes; family Lamnidae; genus Isurus; species Isurus oxyrinchus. Next base: position 5,137 of record JANJGN010004628.1, read on the forward strand.
ACAGTTTGGAGGCTGAGCGAGGAAAGGTGTCCCACAGTTTGGAGGCTGAGGGAGGGAAGGAGTCTCACAGATTGGAGGCTGAGGGAGGAGGGAGTCCCACAGTTTGGAGGCTGAGGGAGGGAGGGAGTCCACAGTTTGGAGGCTGAGGGAGGGAGGGAGTCCCACAGTGTGGAGGCTGAGGGAGGGAGGGAGTCCCCCAGTTTGGAGGCTGAGGGAGGGAGGGAGTCCCACAGTTTGGAGGCTGAGGGAGGGAGGGAGTCCCACGGTTTGGAGGCTGAGGGACGGAAGGATTGTCTCAATTTGGAGGCTGAGGGAGGGAGTCCCACAGTTTGGAGGCTGAGGGAGGGAGGGAGTCCCACAGTTTGGAGGTTGAGGGAGAGAGGGAGTATCACAGTTTGGAGGCTGAGGAGGGAGGGGAGTCCCACAGTGTGGAGGCTGAGGGAGGGAGGAATTGTCTCAATTTGGAGGCTGAGGGAGGTTGTCCCAAAGTTTGGAGGCTGAGGGAGGGAGGGAGTCCCACTGTTTGGAGGCTGAGGGAGGGAGGGAGTCACATTTTGGAGGCTGAGGGAGGGAGGGAGTCCCACAGTTTGGAGGCTGAAGGAGGGAGGGAGTACCACAGTTTGGTGGCTGAGGGAAGCAGTGAGTCCGACAGTTTGAGGTTGAGGGAGGGAGGGAGTCACACAGTTTGGAGGCTGAGGGAGGGAGGGAGTCCTACAGATTGGAGACTGAGGGAGGGAGTCCCACAGTTTGGAGGCTTTTGGAGGCTGAGGGAGGGAAGGATTCCCACAATTTGGAGGCTGAGGGAGGAGGGAGTCCCACAGATGGAGGCTGAGGGAGGGAGAGAATCCCACTTTTTGGAGGCTGAGGGAGGGAGGGAGTCCCACAGTTTGGAGGCTGAGAGAGTGATGGAGTCCCACAGTTTGGAGGCTGAGGGACGGAGGGATTGTCTCAATTTGGAGGCTGAGGGAGGAAGGGAGGGAGTCCCACAGTTTGGAGGCTGATGGTGGGAGGGAGTCTCACAGTTTGGAGGCTGAGGGAGGGAGGGAGTCCCACAGTTTGGAGGCTGAGAGAGTGATGGAGTCCCACAGTTTGGAATCTGAGTGATGGAGGGAGTCCCACAGTTTGGAGCTGAGGGAGGGAGGGAGTCCCACAGTTGGAGACTGAGGGAGGGAGGGAGTCCCACAGTTTGGAGGCTGAAGAGGGATGTAGTCCCACAGTTTTGAGGCTGAGGGAGGGAGGGAGTCCCACAGTTTGGAGGCTGATGGAGGGAGGGAGTCCCACAGTTTGGAGGCTGAGGGAGGGAGGTAGTCCCAAGTTTGGAGTTTGAGGGAGGGAGGGAGTCCAACAGTTTGGAGGCGGAGGGAGGGAGGGAGTCCCGCAGTTTGGAGGCGGAGGGAGGGAGGGAGTCCCACAGTTTGGAGGCTCAGGGAGGGAGGGAGTCCCACAGTTTGGAGGCTGAGGGAGGGAGGGAGTCCCACAGTTTGGAGGCTGAGGGTGAGAGGGAGTCACACAGTTTGGAGGCTGAGTGAGGGAGGGATTCCCACAGTTTGGAGGCTGAGGGAGTGAGGGATTCCCACAGTTTGGAGGCTGAGGGAGGGAGACAGTCCAACAGTTTGGAGGATGAGGGAGGGAGGAGTTCCACAGTTTGGAGGCTGAGGGAGGGAGGGAAGTCCCACAGTTTGGAGGCTGAGGGAGGGAGGGAGACACACAGTTTGGAGACTGAGAGAGGGAGGGAGTCCCACAGTTTGGAGGCTGAGGGAGGGAGGGAGTCCCACAGTTTAGGTGCTGAGGGAGGGAGGGAGTCCCACAGTTTGGAGGCTGAGGGACGGAGGGATTGTCTCCATTTGGAGGCTCAGGGAGGGTGTCCCACAGTTTGGAGGCTGAGGGAGGGATGGAGTCCCACAGTTTGGAGGCTGAGAGAGGGAGGGAGTCCCTCAGTTTGGAGGCTGAGGGAGGGAGGGTGTCCCACAGTTTGGAGGCTGAGGGAGGGAGGGAGTCCCACAGTTTGGAGGCTGAGGAATGGAGGGAGTCCCACAGTTTGGAGTTTGAGGGAAGGAGGGAGTCCCACAATTGGAGGCTGAGGGAGGGAGGGAGTGCCACAGTTAGGAGGCTGAGGGCGAGTGAGGGAGTAACACAGTTTGGAGGCTGATGAAGGGAGAGCGTCCCACAGTTTGGAGGCTGAGGGAGGGAGGGAGACCCACAGTTTGGAGGCTGAGGGAGGGAGGGAGTCCCACAGTTTGGAGACTGAGGGAAGGAGGGAGTCCCACAATTTGGAGGCTGAGGGACGGAGGGAGTCCCTGAGTTTGGAGGCTGAGGGAGGGAAGGAGTCCCACAGTTTGGAGGCTGAGGGAGGGAGGGAGTCCCACAGTTTGGAGTTTGAGGGAAGGAGGGAGTCCACAATTTGGAGGCTGAGGGAGGGAGGCAGTCCCACAGATTGGAGGCTGATGAAGAGAGGGAGTCCCACAGTTTGGAGGCTGAGGGAGGGAGGGAGTCCCACTGTTGGTGGCTGAGGGAGGGAGGGAGTCCCACAGTTTGTAGCCTGAGGGAGGGAGTCCCACAGTTTGGAGGCTGAGGGAGGGAGGGAGTCCCTGAGTTTGGAGGCTGAGGGAGGGAGGGAGTCCCACAGTTTGGAGGCTGAGGGACGGAGGGAGTCCCACAGTTTGGAATCTGAGTGATGGAGGGAGTCCCACAGTTTGGAGGCTGAGGGAGGGAGGGAGTCCCACAGTTTGGAGGCTGAAGGAGGGATGTAGTCCCACAGTTTTGAGGCTGAGGGAGGGAGGGAGTCCCACAGTTTGGAGGCTGATGGAGGGAGGGAGTCCCACAGTTTGGAGGCTGAGGGAGGGGGGGAGTCCCACAGTTTGGAGGCTGAGGGAGGGAGTCCCACAGTTTGGAGTCTGAGGGAGGGAGGGAGACCCAGTTTGGAGGCTGAGGGAGGGAAGGAGTCCCACAGTTTGGAAGCTGAGGGAGGGAGGGAGACCAACAGTTAGGAGGCGGAGGGAGGGAGGGAGTCCCGCAGTTTGGAGGCGGAGGGAGGGAGGGAGTCCCACAGTTTGGAGGCTCAGGGAGGGAGGGAGTCCCACAGTTTGGAGGCTGAGGGAGGGAGGGAGTCCCACAGTTTGGAGGCTGAGGGTGAGAGGGAGTCACACAGTTTGGAGGCTGAGTGAGGGAGGGAGTCCCACAGTTTGGAGGCTGAAGGAGGGATGTAGTCCCACAGTTTTGAGGCTGAGGGAGGGAGGGAGTCCCACAGTTTGGAGGCTGATGGAGGGAGGGAGTCCCACAGTTTGGAGGCTGAGGGAGGGGGGGAGTCCCACAGCTTGGAGGCTGAGGGAGGGAGAAAGTCCCAAAGTTTGGAGTTTGAGGGAGGGAGGGAGTCCCACAGTTTGGAGGCGGAGGGAGGGAGGGGTGTCCCGCAGTTTGGAGGCGGAGGGAGGGAGGGAGTCCCACAGTTTGGAGGCTCAGGGAGGGAGGGAGTCCCACAGTTTGGAGGCTGAGGGAGGGAGGGAGTCCCACAGTTTGGAGGCTGAGGGTGAGAGGGAGTCACACAGTTTGGAGGCTGAGTGAGGGAGGGATTCCCACAGTTTGGAGGCTGAGGGAGTGAGGGATTCCCACAGTTTGGAGGCTGAGGGAGGGAGACAGTCCAACAGTTTGGAGGCTGAGGGAGGGAGGGAGTCCCACAGTCTGGAGGCTGAGGGAGGGAGGGAGTCCCACAGTTTGGAGACTGAGAGAGGGAGGGAGTCCCACAGTTTGGAGGCTGAGGGAGGGAGGGAGTCCCACAGTTTAGGTGCTGAGGGAGGGAGGGAGTCCCACAGTTTGGAGGCTGAGGGACGGAGGGATTGTCTCAATTTGGAGGCTCAGGGAGGGTGTCCCACAGTTTGGAGGCTGAGGGAGGGATGGAGTCCCACAGTTTGGAGGCTGAGAGAGGGAGGGAGTCCCTCAGTTTGGAGGCTGAGGGAGGGAGGGTGTCCCACAGTTTGGAGGCTGAGGGAGGGAGGGAGTCCCACAGTTTGGAGGCTGAGGAATAGAGGGAGTCCCACAGTTTGGAGTTTGAGGGAAGGAGGGAGTCCCACAATTTGGAGGCTGAGGGAGGGAGGGAGTGCCACAGTTAGGAGGCTGAGGGAGTGAGGGAGTAACACAGTTTGGAGGCTGATGAAGGGAGAGCGTCCCACAGTTTGGAGGCTGAGGGAGGGAGGGAGACCCACAGTCAGGGGGCTGAGGGAGGGAGGGAGTCTCACAGTTTGGAGGCTGAGGGAGGGAGGGAGTCACACATTTTGGAGACTGAGGGAAGGAGGGAGTCCCACAATTTGGAGGCTGAGGGAGGGAGGGAGTCCCAAAGTTTGTAGCCTGAGGGAGGGATTACCACACTTTGGAGGCTGAGGGAGGGAGGGAGTCCCTGAGTTTGGAGGCTGAGGGAGGGAAGGAGTCCCACAGTTTGGAGGCTGAGGGAGGGAGGGAGTCCCACAGTTTGTAGTTTGAGGGAAGGAGGGAGTCCCACAATTTGGAGGCTGAGGGAGGGAGGGAGTCCCACATTCCGGGGGCTGAGGGAGGGAGGGAGTCCCACAGTTTGGAGGCTGAGGGAGGGAGGGATTGTCTCAATTTGGAGGCTGAGGGAGGGAGGGAGGGAGTCCCACAGTTTGGAGGCTGAGGGAGGGAGGGAGTCCCACAGTTTGAAGGCGGAGGGAGGGAGGGAGTCCCACAGTATTGAGGCTGAGGGAGGGAGGGAGTCCCACAGTTTTGAGGCTGAGGGATGGAGGGAGTCCCACAGTTTGGAGGCTGAGGGAGAGTGTGAGTCCCACAGTTTGGAGGCTGAGGGAGGGAGGGAGTCCCACAGTTTGGAGGCTGAGGGAGTGTGGGAGTCCCACAGTTTGGAGGCTGAGGGAGGGAGGGAGTCCAACAGTTTGGAGGTTGATGAAGGGAGGGTGTCCCTCAGTTTGGAGGCTGAGGGAGAGAGAGAGTCCCACAGTTTGGAGGCTGAGGGAGGGAGGGAGTCCCACAGTTTGGTGGCTGAGGGAGGGAGGGAGTCCCACATTTTGGTGGCTGAGGGAGGGGGGGAGTCCCACAGCTTGGAGGCTGAGGGAGGGAGAAAGTCCCAAAGTTTGGAGTTTGAGGGAGGGAGGGAGTCCCACAGTTTGGAGGCGGAGGGAGGGAGGGAGTCCCGCAGTTTGGAGGCGGAGGGAGGGAGGGAGTCCCACAGTTTGGAGGCTCAGGGAGGGAGGGAGTCCCACAGTTTGGAGGCTGAGGGAGGGAGGGAGTCCCACAGTTTGGAGGCTGAGGGTGAGAGGGAGTCACACAGTTTGGAGGCTGAGTGAGGGAGGGATTCCCACAGTTTGGAGGCTGAGGGAGTGAGGGATTCCCACAGTTTGGAGGCTGAGGGAGGGAGACAGTCCAACAGTTTGGAGGATGAGGGAGGGAGGGAGTCCCACAGTCTGGAGGCTGAGGGAGGGAGGGAGTCCCACAGTTTGGAGACTGAGAGAGGGAGGGAGTCCCACAGTTTGGAGGCTGAGGGAGGGAGGGAGTCCCACAGTTTAGGTGCTGAGGGAGGGAGGGAGTCCCACAGTTTGGAGGCTGAGGGACGGAGGGATTGTCTCAATTTGGAGGCTCAGGGAGGGTGTCCCACAGTTTGGAGGCTGAGGGAGGGATGGAGTCCCACAGTTTGGAGGCTGAGAGAGGGAGGGAGTCCCTCAGTTTGGAGGCTGAGGGAGGGAGGGTGTCCCACAGTTTGGAGGCTGAGGGAGGGAGGGAGTCCCACAGTTTGGAGTTTGAGGGAAGGAGGGAGTCCCACAATTTGGAGGCTGAGGGAGGGAGGGAGTGCCACAGTTAGGAGGCTGAGGGAGTGAGGGAGTAACACAGTTTGGAGGCTGATGAAGGGAGAGCGTCCCACAGTTTGGAGGCTGAGGGAGGGAGGGAGACCCACAGTCAGGGGGCTGAGGGAGGGAGGGAGTCTCACAGTTTGGAGGCTGAGGGAGGGAGGGAGTCACACATTTTGGAGACTGAGGGAAGGAGGGAGTCCCACAATTTGGAGGCTGAGGGAGGGAGGGAGTCTCAAAGTTTGTAGCCTGAGTGAGGGATTACCACACTTTGGAGGCTGAGGGAGGGAGGGAGTCCCTGAGTTTGGAGGCTGAGGGAGGGAAGGAGTCCCACAGTTTGGAGGCTGAGGGAGGGAGGGAGTCCCACAGTTTGTAGTTTGAGGGAAGGAGGGAGTCCCACAATTTGGAGGCTGAGGGAGGGAGGGAGTCCCACATTCCGGGGGCTGAGGGAGGGAGGGAGTCCCACAGTTTGGAGGCTGAGGGAGGGAGGGATTGTCTCAATTTGGAGGCTGAGGGAGGGAGGGAGGGAGTCCCACAGTTTGGAGGCTGAGGGAGGGAGGGAGTCCCACAGTTTGAAGGCGGAGGGAGGGAGGGAGTCCCACAGTATTGAGGCTGAGGGAGGGAGGGAGTCCCACAGTTTCGAGGCTGAGGGATGGAGGGAGTCCCACAGTTTGGAGGCTGAGGGAGAGTGTGAGTCCCACAGTTTGGAGGCTGAGGGAGGGAGGGAGTCCCACAGTTTGGAGCCTGAGGGAGGGTGGGAGTCCCACAGTTTGGAGGCTGAGGGAGGGAGGGAGTCCAACAGTTTGGAGGTTGATGAAGGGAGGGTGTCCCTCAGTTTGGAGGCTGAGGGAGAGAGAGAGTCCCACAGTTTGGAGGCTGAGGGAGGGAGGGAGTCCCACAGTTTGGAGGCTGAGGTAGGCAGTGAGTCCCACAGTTTGGAGGCTGAGGGAGGGAGGGAGTCACACAGTTTGGAGGCTGAGGGAGGCAGGGTGTCCTACAGATTGGAGACTGAGGGAGGGACGGAGTCCACAGTTTGGGGTCTGAGGGAGGGAGTGAGTCCCACAATTTGGAGGCTGAGGGTGAGAGGGAGTCCCACAAATTGGAGGCTGAGGGAGGGATGGAATCCCAGAGTTTGGAGGCTGAGGGAGGGAAGGAGTACCACAGTTTGGAGGCTGAGGGAGGGAGTCCCACAGTTTGGAGGCTGAGGGAGGGAAGGAGTCTCACAGATTGTAGGCTGAGGGATGGAGGGAGTCCCACAGTTTGGAGGCTGAGGGAAGGAGGGAGTCCCACAGTTTGGAGGCTGAGGGACGGAGGGATTGTCTCAATTTGGAGGCTGAGGGAGGGAGTCCCACAGTTTGGAGGCTGAGGGAGGGAGGGAGTCCCACAGTTTGGAGGCTGAGGGAGGGAGGGAGAATCACAGTTTGGAGGCTGAGGGAGGGAAGGATTCCCACAGTGTGGAGGCTGAGGGAGGGAGGGATTGTCTCAATTTGGAGGCTGAGGGGAGGTTGTCCCAAAGTTTGGAGGCTGAGGGAGGGAGGGAGTCCCACTGTTTGGAGGCTGAGGGAGGGAGGGGAGTTACATTTTGGAGGCTGAGGGAGGGAGGGAGGGAGTCCCACAGTTTGGAGGCTGAGGGAGGGAGGGAGTCCCACAGTTTGGAGGCTGAGGGAGGGAGGGAGTCCCTCAGTTTGGAGGCTGAGGGAGGGAGGGTGTCCACAGTTTGGAGGCCTGAGAGAGGGAGGGAGTCCCACAGTTTGGAGGCTGAGGGAGGGAGGGATTCCCACAGATTGGAGGCTGAGAGAGGGAGGGAGTCCCACAGTTTGGTGGCTGAGGGAGGCAGTGAGTCCCACAGTTTGAGGCTGAGGGAGGCAGTAATTCCCACAGTTTGAGGTTGAGGGAGGGAGGGAGTCACACAGTTTGGAGGCTGAGGGAGGGAGTCCCACAGTTTTGAGGCTTTTGGAGGCTGAGGGATGGAAGGAGTCCCACAGTTTGGAGGCTGAGGGAGGGATTCCCAAAGTTTGGAGTTTGAGGGAGGGAGGGATTCCCGCAATTTGGAGGCTGAGGGAGGGAGGGGGTCCCACAGATTGGAGGCTGATGAAGGAGGGAATCCCACAGTTTGGAGGCTGAGGGAGGGAGGGTGTCCACAGTTTGGAGGCTGAGGGAGGAGGGAGTCCACAGTTTGGAGGCTGAGGGAGGGAGTGAGTCCCACAGTTTGGAGGCTGAGGGAGAGAGGGAGTCCCACAGTTTGTTGCCTGAGGGAGGGAGTCCCCACAGTTTTGAGGCTTTTGGAGGCTGAGGGAGGGAAGGAGTCCCACATTTTGGAGGCTGAGGGATGGAGGTAGTCCCAATGTTTGGAGTTTGAGGGAGGGAGGGAGTCCCACAGTTTGGAGGCTGAGGGACGGAGGGAGTCCCACAGTATGGAGGCTGAGGGAGGCAGTGAGTCCCAAAGTTTGGAGACTGAGGGAGGGAAGGAGGGGACTCCAACAGTTTGGAGGCTGAGGGTGGGAGGGAGGGAGTCCCAGAGTTTGGAGGCTGAGGGGGGAAGGGAGTCCCACAGTTTGGAGACTGAGGGAGGGAGGGAGTCCACAGATTGGAGGCTGATGAAGGGAGGGAGTCCCACATTTTGGAGGCTGAAGGAGGGAGGGGAGTCCCACATTTTGGAGGCTGATGGAGGAGGGAGTCCCACAGTTTGGAGACCGAGGGAGGGAGGGAGGGAGTCCCAGAGTTTGGAGGCTGAGGGGGGGAGGGAGTCCCACAGGTTGGAGGCTGAGGGAGGGAGGGAGTCCCACAGTTTGGAGGCTGAGGGAGGGAGGGAGTCCACAGTTTGGAGGCAGAGGGAGGGAGGGAGCCCCACAGTTTGGAGACTGAGGGAGGGAGGGAGTCACACAGTTTGGAGGCTGAGGGAGGGAGGGAGTCCCACAGTTTGGAGACTGAGGGAGGGATGTAGTCCCACAGATTTGAGGCTGAGGGAGGGAGGGATTCCCACAGTTTGGAGGCTGAGGGAGGGATGTAGTCCCACAGATTTGAGGCTGAGAGAGGGAGGGATTCCCTCAGTTTGTTGCCTGAGGGAGGGAGTCCCACAGTTTGGAGGCTGAGGGAGGGAGGTAGTCCCAAAGTTTGGAGTTTGAGGGAGGGAGGGATTCCCACAATTAGGAGGCTGAGGGAGGGAGGGAGTCCCACAGTTTGGAGGCTGAGGGGAGGGAGGGAGTCCCACAGTTTGGTGGCTGAGGGAGGCAGTGAGTCCCTCAGTTTGGAGGCTGAGGGAGGGAGGGAGTCACACAGTTTGGAGGCTGAGGGAGGGAGGGAGTCCCACAGTTTGGAGGCTGAGGGTGAGAGGGAGTCCCACAGTTTGGAGGCTGAGGTTGGGAGGGATTCCCACAGTTTGGAGGCTGAGGAGGGATGGAATCCCCTGAGTTTGGAGGCTGCGGGAGGGAGGCAGTCCCACAGTTTGGAGACTGAGGGAAGGAAGGAGTACCACAATTTGGAGGCTGAGGGAGGGATGGAGTCCCACAGTTTGGAGGCTGAGGGACCGAGGGATTGTCTCAATTTGGAGGCTGAGGGAGGTTGTCCCAAAGTTTGGAGGCTGAGGGAGGGAGGGAGTCCCACTGCTTGGAGGCTGAGGGAGGGAGGGAGTAACAGTTTGGAGGCTGAGGGAGGGGAGGGAGGGAATCCCACAGTTTGGAGGCTGAGGGAGGGAGTCCCACAGTTTGGAGGCTGAGGGAGGGAGGGAGTATCACAGTTTGGAGGCTGAGGGTGGGAGGGAGTATCACAGTTTGGAGGCTGAGGGAGGGAAGGAGTCCCACAGTGTGGAGGGCTGAGGGAGGGAGGGATTGTCTCAATTTGGAGACTGAGGGAGGTTGTCCCAAAGTTTGGAGGCTGAGGGAGGGAGGGAGTCGCACTGTTTGGAGGCTGAGGGAGGGAGGGAGTCACATTTTGGAGGCTGAGGGAGGGAGGGAGGGAGTCCCACAGTTTGGAGGCTGAGGGAGGGAGGGAGTCCCACAGTTTGGAGGCTGAGGGAGGGAGGGAGTCCCACAGTTTGGAGGCTGAGGGAGGGAGGGTGTCCACAGTTTGGAGGCTGAGAGAGGGAGGGAGTCCCACCTTTGGAGGCAGAGAAAGTGAGGGAGTCCCAGAGTTTGGAGACTGAGGGAGGGAAGGATTCCCACAGTTTTGAGGCTGAGGGAGGGAGGGAGTCCCACAGTTTGTAGCCTGAGGGAATGAGTCCCACAGTTTGGAGGCTGAGGGAGGGAGGGAGTCCCACAGTTTGGAGTTTGAGGGAAGGAGCGAGTCCCACAATTTGGAGGCTGAGGGAGGGAGGCAGTCCCCCAGATTGGAGGCTGAGGGAGGGAGGGAGTCCCACAGTTTGGAGGCTGAGCGAGGAAAGGCGTCCCACAGTTTGGAGGCTGAGGGAGGGAAGGAGTCTCGCAGATTGGAGGCTGAGTGAGGGAGGGAGTCCCACAGTTTGGAGGCTGAGGGAGGGATGGAGTCCCACAGTTTGGAGGCTGAGGGAGGGAGGGAGTCCCACAGTTTGGAGGCTGAGGGACGGAGGGATTGTCTCAATTTGGAGGATGAGGGAGGCAGTCCCAAAGTTTGGAGGCTGAGGGAGGGAGGGAGTCCCACAGTTTGGAGGCTGAGGGAGGGATGGAGTCCACAGTTTGGAGGCTGAGGGAGGGAGGGAGTCCCACAGTTTGGAGGCTGAGGGACGGAGGGATTGTCTCAATTTGGAGGATGAGGGAGGCAGTCCCAAAGTTTGGAGGCTGAGGGAGGGAGGGAGTATCACAGTTTGGAGGCTGAGGGAGGGAGGGAGTATCACAGTTTGGAGGCTGAGTGAGGGAAGGAGTCCCACAGTGTGGAGGCTGAGGGAGGGAGGGATTGTCTCAATTTGGAGGCTGAGGGAGGGAGGGAGGGAGTCCCACAGTTTGGAGGCTGAGGGTGAGAGGGAGTCCCACAGTTTGGAGGCTGAGGGAGGGAAGGATTACCACAATTTGGAGGCTGAGGGAGGGAGTCCCACAGTTTGGAGGCTGAGCGAGGAAAGGTGTCCCACAGTTTGGAGGCTGAGGGAGGGAAGGAGTCTCACAGATTTTAGGCTTTGGGATGGAGGGAGTCCCACAGTTTGGAGGCTGAGGGAGGGAGGGATTCCACAGTTTGGAGGCTGAGGGACGGAGGGATTGTCTCAATTTGGAGGCTGAGGGAGGAGGGAGGGATTCCCACAGTTTGGAGGCTGAGGGACGGAGGGATTGTCTCAATTGGAGGCTGAGGGAGGGAGGGAGGGAGTCCCACAGTTTGGAGGCTGAGGAAGGGAGGGAGTCCCACTGTTTTGGTGGCTGAGGGAGGGAGTGAGTCCCACCGTTTGGAGGCTGAGGGAGGGAGGGAGTCCCACTGTTTGGTGGCTGAGGGAGGGAGTGAGTCCCACCTTTTGGAGGCAGAGAAAGTGAGGGAGTCCCAGAGTTTGGAGACTGAGGGAGGGAAGGATTCCCACAGTTTTGAGGCTGAGGGAGGGAGGGAGTCCCACAGTTTGGAGGCTGAGGAGGGAGGGAGTCCCACAGTTTGTAGCTGGAGGGAATGAGACCCACAGTTTGGAGGCTGAGGGAGGGAGGGAGTCACACAGTTTGGAGTTTGAGGGAAGCAGGGAGTCCCACAATTTGGAGGCTGAGGGAGGGAGGGAGTCCCACAGATTGGAGGCTGAGCGAGGAAAGGTGTCCCACAGTTTGGAGGCTGAGGGAGGGAAGGAGTCTCGCAGATTGGAGGCTGAGGGATGGAGGGAGTCCCACAGTTTGGAGGCTGAGGGAGGGATGGAGTCCCACAGTTTGGAGGCTGAGGGAGGGAGGGAGTCCCACAGTTTGGAGGCTGAGGGACGGAGGGATTGTCTCAATTTGGAGGATGAGGGAGGCAGTCCCAAAGTTTGGAGGCTGAGGGAGGGAGGGAGTCCCACAGTTTGGAGGCTGAGGGAGGGAAGGAGTATCACAGTTTGGAGGCTGAGGGAGGGAAGGAGTCCCACAGTGTGGAGGCTGAGGGAGGGAGGGATTGTCTCAATTTGGAGGCTGAGGGAGGGAGGGAGGGAGTCCCACAGTTTGGAGGCTGAGGGAGGGAGGGAGTCCCACAGTATGGAGGCTGAGGGAGGGAGGGAGTCCCACAGTTTCGAGGCTGAGGATGGAGGGAGTCCCACAGTTTGGAGGCTGAGGGAGAGTGTGAGTCCCACAGTTTGGAGGCTGAGGGAGGGAGGGAGTACCACAGTTTGGAGGCTGAGGGAGGGAGGGAGTCCCACAGTTTGGAGGCTGAGGGAGGGAGAGAGTCCCACAGTTTGGAGGCTGAGGGAGGGAGGGAGTCCCACAGTTTGGAGGCTGAGGGAGGGAGGGAGTCCACAGTTTGGTGGCTGAGGGAGGCAGTGATTCCCACAGTTTGAGGTTGAGGGAGGGTGAGAGTCACACAGTTTGGAGGCTGAGGGAGGGAGGGAGTCCATCATTTTGGTGGCTGAGGGAGGGAGGGATCCCACAGTTTGGAGGCTGAGGGAGGGAGGGAGTCCCACAGTTTGGAGGCTGAGGTAGGCAGTGAGTTCCACAGTTTGGAGGCTGAGGGGAGGGAGGGAGTCCCACAGTTTGGAGGCTGAGGGAGGGAGGGAGTCACACAGTTTGGAGGCTGCGGGAGGCAGGGAGTCCTACAGATTGGAGACTGAGGGAGGGAGGGAGTCCCACAGTTTCGAGGCTGAGGGATGGAGGGAGTCCCACAGTTTGGAGGCTGAGGGAGAGTGTGAGTCCCACAGTTTGGAGGCTGAGGGAGGGAGGGAGTACCACAGTTTGGAGGCTGAGGGAGGGAGGGAGTCCCACAGTTTGGAGGCTGAGGAGGGAGAGAGTCCCACAGTTTGGAGGCTGAGGGAGGGAGGGAGTCCCACAGTTTGGAGGCTGAGGGAGGGAGGTAGTCCACAGTTTGGTGGCTGAGGGAGGCAGTGATTCCCACAGTTTGAGGTTGAGGGAGGGTGAGAGTCACACAGTTTGGAGGCTGAGGGAGGGAGGGAGTCCATCATTTTGGTGGCTGAGGGAGGGAGGGATCCCACAGTTTGGAGGCTGAGGGAGGGAGATGGTCCCACAATTTGGAGGCTGAGGTAGGCAGTGAGTTCCACAGTTTGGAGGCTGAGGGAGGGAGGGAGTCCACAGTTTGGAGGCTGAGGGAGGGAGGGAGTCACACAGTTTGGAGGCTGCGGGAGGCAGGGAAGTCCTACAGATTGGAGACTGAGGGAGGGAGGGAGTCCCACAGTTTGGAGGCTGAGGGAGGGAAGGATTACCACAAATTGGAGGCTGAGGGAGGGAGTCCCACAGTTTGGAGGCTGAGCGAGGAAAGGTGTCCCACAGTTTGGAGGCTGAGGGAGGGAAGGAGTCTCAAAGATTTTAGGCTTTGGGATGGAGGGAGTCCCACAGTTTGGAGGCTGAGGGAGGGAGGGGAGTCCCACAGTTTGGAGGCTGAGGGAGGGAGGGATTCCCACAGTTTGGAGGCTGAGGGACGGAGGGATTGTCTCAATTTGGAGGCTGTAGGGAGGGAGGGAGGGAGTCCCACAGTTTGGAGGCTGAGGGAGGGAGGGAGTCCCACAGTTTGAAGGCTGAGGGAGGGAGGGAGTCCCACAGTATGGAGGCTGAGGGAGGGGAGGGAGTCCCACAGTTTCGAGGCTCCGGGATGGAGGGAGTCCCACAGTTTGGAGGCTGAGGGAGAGTGTGAGTCCCACAGTTTGGAGGCTGAGGGAGGGAGGGAGTCCCACAGTTTGGAGGCTGAGGGAGGGAGGGAGTCCCACAGTTAGGAGGTTGATGAAGGGAGGGTATCCCACAGTTTGGAGGCTGAGGGAGGGAGAGGAGTCCCACAGTTTGGAGGCTGAGGGAGGGAGGGAGTCCCACAGTTTGGTGGCTGAGGGAGGCAGTGATTCCCACAGTTTGAGGTTGAGGGAGGGAGGGAGTCACACAGTTTGGAGGCTGAGGGAGGGAGCGAGTCCCACAGTGTGGAGGCTGAGGGAGGGAGGGATTGTCTCAATTTGGAGGCTGAGGGAGGGAGGGAGGGAGTCCCACAGTTTGGAGGCTGAGGGGAGGGAGGGAGTCCCACAGTATGGAGGCTGAGGGAGGGAGGGAGTCCCACAGTTTCGAGGCTGAGGGATGGAGGGAGTCCCACAGTTTGGAGGCTGAGGGAGAGTGTGAGTCCCACAGTTTGAGGCTGAGGGAGGGAGGGAGTACCACAGTTTGGAGGCTGAGGGAGGGAGGGAGTCCCACAGTTTGGAGGCTGAGGGAGGGAGAGAGTCCCACAGTTTGGAGGCTGAGGGAGGGAGGGAGTCCCACAGTTTGGAGGCTGAGGGAGGGAGGGAGTCCACAGTTTGGTGGCTGAGGGAGGCAGTGATTCCCACAGTTTGAGGTTGAGGGAGGGTGAGAGTCACACAGTTTGGAGGCTGAGGGAGGGAGGGAGTCCATCATTTTGGTGGCTGAGGGAGGGAGGGATCCCACAGTTTGGAGGCTGAGGGAGGGAGGGAGTCCCACAGTTTGGAGGCTGAGGTAGGCAGTGAGTTCCACAGTTTGGAGGCTGAGGGAGGGAGGGAGTCCCACAGTTTGGAGGCTGAGGGAGGGAGGGAGTCACACAGTTTGGAGGCTGCGGGAGGCAGGGAGTCCTACAGATTGGAGACTGAGGGAGGGAGGGAGTCCCACAGTTTCGAGGCTGAGGGATGGAGGGAGTCCACAGTTTGGAGGCTGAGGGAGAGTGTGAGTCCCACAGTTTGGAGGCTGAGGGAGGGAGGGAGTACCACAGTTTGGAGGCTGAGGGAGGGAGGGCCACAGTTTGGAGGCTGAGGGAGGGAGAGAGTCCCACAGTTTGGAGGCTGAGGGAGGGAGGGAGTCCCACAGTTTGGAGGCTGAGGGAGGGAGGTAGTCCACAGTTTGGTGGCTGAGGGAGGCAGTGATTCCCACAGTTTGAGGTTGAGGGAGGGTGAGAGTCACACAGTTTGGAGGCTGAGGGAGGGAGGGAGTCCATCATTTTGGTGGCTGAGGGAGGGAGGGATCCCACAGTTTGGAGGCTGAGGGAGGGAGATGGTCCCACAATTTGGAGGCTGAGGTAGGCAGTGAGTTCCACAGTTTGGAGGCTGAGGGAGGGAGGGAGTCCCACAGTTTGGAGGCTGAGGGAGGGAGGGAGTCACACAGTTTGGAGGCTGCGGGAGGCAGGGAGTCCTACAGATTGGAGACTGAGGGAGGGAGGGAGTCCCACAGTTTGGAGGCTGAGGGAGGGAAGGATTACCACAAATTGGAGGCTGAGGGAGGGAGTCCCACAGTTTGGAGGCTGAGCGAGGAAAGGTGTCCCACAGTTTGGAGGCTGAGGGAGGGAAGGAGTCTCACAGATTTTAGGCTTTGGGATGGAGGGAGTCCCACAGTTTGGAGGCTGAGGGAGGGAGGGAGTCCCACAGTTTGGAGGCTGAGGGAGGGAGGGATTCCCACAGTTTGGAGGCTGAGGGACGGAGGGATTGTCTCAATTTGGAGGCTGTAGGGAGGGAGGGAGGGAGTCCCACAGTTTGGAGGCTGAGGGAGGGAGGGAGTCCCACAGTTTGAAGGCTGAGGGAGGGAGGGAGTCCCACAGTATGGAGGCTGAGGGAGGGAGGGAGTCCCACAGTTTCGAGGCTCCGGGATGGAGGGAGTCCCACAGTTTGGAGGCTGAGGGAGAGTGTGAGTCCCACAGTTTGGAGGCTGAGGGAGGGAGGGAGTCCCACAGTTTGGAGGCTGAGGGAGGGAGGGAGTCCCACAGTTAGGAGGTTGATGAAGGGAGGGTATCCCACAGTTTGGAGGCTGAGGGAGGGAGAGAGTCCCACAGTTTGGAGGCTGAGGGAGGGAGGGAGTCCCACAGTTTGGTGGCTGAGGGAGGCAGTGATTCCCACAGTTTGAGGTTGAGGGAGGGAGGGAGTCACACAGTTTGGAGGCTGAGGGAGGGAGCGAGTCCCACATTTTGGTGGCTGAGGGAGGGAGGGATCCCACAGTTTGGAGGCTGAGGGAGGGAGGGAGTCCCACAGTTTGGAGTCTGAGGGAGGGAGGGAGGGAGTCCCTCATTTTGGTGGCTGAGGGAGAGAGGGAGTCCCACAGTTTGGAGGCTGAGGTAGGCAGTGAGTCCCACAGATTGGAGGCTGAGGGAGGGAGGGAGTCCTACAGTTTGGAGACTGAGGGAGGGAGGGAGTCCACAGTTTGGAGGCTGAGGGAGGGAGTGAGTCCCACTGTTTGGAGGCTGAGGGTGAGAGGGAGTCCCACAGTTTGGAGGCTGAGGGAGGGATGGAGTCCCACAGTTTGGAGGCTGAGGGAGGGAGGCAGTCCCACAGTTTGGAGGCTGAGGGAGGGAGGGAGTCCCACAGTTTGGAGGCTGAGGGAGGGAGGCAGTCCCACAGTTTGGACACTGAGGGAGGGAATGAGTACCACAATTTGGAGGCTGAGGGAGGGAGTCCCACAGTTTGGAGGCTGAGGGAGGGAGGTAGTCCCAAAGTTTGGAGTTTGAGGGAGGGAGGGAGTCCCACAGTTTGGAGGCTGAGGGAGGGAGGGAGTCCCACAGTTTGGAGGCTGAGGGAGGGAAGGAGTCTCACAGATTTTAGGCTTTGGGATGGAGGGAGTCCCACAGTTTGGAGGCTGAGGGAGGGAGGGATTCCCACAGTTTGGAGGCTGAGGGACGGAGGGATTGTCTCAATTTGGAGGCTGAGGGAGGGAGTCCCACAGTTTGGAGGCTGAGGGAGGGAGGGAGTCCCACAGTTTGGAGGCTGAGGGAGGGAGGGAGTATCACAGTTTGGAGGCTGAGGGAGGGAAGGAGTCCCACAGTGTGGAGGCTGAGGGAGGGAGCGATTGTCTCAATTTGGAGGCTGAGGGAGGTTGTCCCAAAGTTTGGAGGCTGAGGGAGGGAGTCCGACTGTTTGGAGGCTCAGGGAGGGTGGGAGTCACATTTTGGTGGCTGAGGGAGTGAGGGAGGGAGTCCCACAGTTTGGAGGCTGAGGGAGGGAGGGTGTCCCACAGTTTGGAGGCTGAGGGAGGGAGGGAGTCCCACAGTTTGGAGGCTGAGGGAGGGAGTGAGTCCCACAGTTTGAGGTTGAGGGAGGGAGGGAGTCCCACAGTTTGGAGGCTGAGAGAGGGAGGGAGTCCCACAGTTTGGAGGCTGAGGGAGGGAGTTAGTCCCACAGTTTGAGGTTGAGGGAGGGAGGGAGTCACACATTTTGGAGGCTGAGATAGGGAGGGAGTCCTACAGATTGGAGACTGAGGGAGGGAGTCCCACAGTTTTGAGGCTTTTGGAGGCTGAGGGAGGGAAGGAGTCCCACAGTTTGGAGGCTGAGGGAGGGATTCCCAAAGTTTGGAGTTTGAGGGAGGGAGGGATTCGCACAATTTGGAGGCTGAGGGAGGGAGGGAGTCCCACAGTTTGGAGGCTGAGGGAGGGAGTCCCACAGTTTGTAGGCTGAGGGAGGGAGGGAGTCCCACAGTTTGGAGGCTGAGGGAGGGACGGAGTCCCACAGTTTGGAGGCTGAGGGAGGCAGTGAGTCCCACAGTTTGGAGGCTGAGGGAGGGAGGGAGTCACACAGTTTGGAGGCTGAGGGAGGGAGGGAGTCCTACAGATTGGAGACTGCGGGAGGGAGGGAGTCCCACAGTTTGGAGGCTGAGGGAGGGAGTGAGTCCCACATTTTGGAGGCTGAGGGAGGGAGGTATTCCCAAAGTTTGGAGTTTGAGGGAGGGAGGGAGTCCCACAGTTGGGAGGCTGATGAAGATAGCGTGTCCCACAGTTTGGAGGCTGAGGGAGGGAGGGAGTCCCACATTTTGGAGGCTGAGGGAGGGAGGTATTCCCAAAGTTTGGAGTTTGAGGGAGGGAGGGAGTCCCACAGTTTGGAGGCTGAGGGACTGAGGGAGTCCCACAGTTTGGAGGCTGAGGGAGGCAGTGAGTCCCAAAGTTTGGAGACTGAGGGAGGGAAGGAGGGAGTCCCACAGTTTGGATGCTGAGGGTGGGAGGGAGGGAGTCCCACAGTTTGGAGACTGATGGAGGGAGGGAGTCCACAGATTGGAGGCTGAGGGAGGGAGGGTGTCCCACAGTTTGGAGGCTGAAGGAGGGAGGGAGTCCCACATTTTGGAGGCTGAGGGAGGGAGGGAGTCCCACAGTTTGGAGACCGAGGGAGGGAGGGAGGGAGTCCCAGAGTTTGGAGGCTGAGGGGGGGAGGGAGTCCCACAGTTTGGAGGCTGAGGGAGGGAGGGAGTCCCACAGTTTGGAGGCTGAGGGAGGGAGGGAGGGAGTCCCACAGTTTGGAGACTGAGGGAGGGAGGGAGTCCCACAGTTTGGAGGCTGAGGAAGGGAGGGAGTCCCACCTTTTGGAGGCTGAGGGAGGGAGGGAGTCCCACAGTTTGGAGGCTGAGGGTGGGACGGAGTCCCAGAGTTTGGAGACTGAGGGAGGGAGGGAGTCCCACAGTTTGGAGGCTGAGGGAGGGAGGGAGGGAGTCCCACAGTTTGGAGGCTGAGGGAGGGAGGGAGTCCCACAGTTTGGAGGCAGAGGGAGGGAGGGAGTCACACAGTTTGGAGACTGAGGGAGGGAGGGAGTCACACAGTTTGGATGCTGATGGAGGGATGTAGTCCCACAGTTTTGAGGCTGAGGGAGGGAGGGAGTCCCACAGTTTGGAGGCTGAGGGAGGGAGGGAGTCCCCCAGTTTGTTGCCTGAGGGAGGGATTCCCACAGTTTGGAGGCTGAGGGAGGGAAGGAGTCCCACAGTTTGGAGGCTGAGGGAGGGAGGTAGTCCCAAAGTTTGGAGGCTGAGGGAGGGAGAGAGTCCCACAGTTTGGAGGCTGAGGGAGGGAGGGAGTCCCACAGTTTGGAGGCTGAGGGAGGGATGGAATCCCAGAGTTTGGAGGCTGAGGGAGGGAGGGAGTCCCACAGTTTGGAGATTGAGGGAGGGAAGGAGTACCACAATTTGGAGGCTGAGGGAGGGATGGAGTCCCACAGTTTGGAGGATGAGGGAGGGAGGGAGTCCCACAGTTTGGAGGCTGAGGGACGGAGGGATTGTCTCAATTTGGAGGCTGAGGGAGATTGTCCCAAAGTTTGGAGGCTGAGGGAGGGAGGGAATCCCACTGTTTGGAGGCTGAGGGAGGGAGGGTGTCCCACAGTTTGGAGGCTGAGGGAGGGAGGGAGGGAGTCCCACGGTTTGGAGGCTGTGGGAGGGAGGGTGTCCCACAGTTTGGAGGCTGAGAGAGGGAGTCCCACAGTTAGGAGGCTGAGGGAGGGAGGGAGTATCACGGTATGGAGGCTGAGGGAGGGAAGGAGTCCCACAGTGTGGAGGCTGAGGGAGGGAGGGATTGTCTCAATTTGGAGACTGAGGGAGGGAGGGAGTCACATTTTGGAGGCTGAGGGAGGGAGGGAGGGAGTCCCACAGTTTGGAGGCTGAGGGAGGGAGTGAGTCCCACAGTTTGGAGGCAGAGGGAGGAAGGGTGTCCCACAGTTTGGAGGCTGAGGGAGGGAGGGAGTCCACAGTTTGGAGGCTGAGGGAGGGAGGGAGCCCCACAGTTTGGAGGATGAGGGAGGGAGGGAGTCCCAAAGTTTGGAGGCTGAGGGACGGAGGGATTGTCTCAATTTGGAGGCTGAGGGAGGTTGTCCCAAAGTTTGGAGGCTGAAGGAGGGAGGGAATCCCACTGTTTGGAGGCTGAGGGAGGGAGGGAGTCACAGTTTGGAGGCTGAGGGAGGGAGGGAGGGAGTCCCACGATTTGGAAGCTGAGGGAGGGAGGGTGTCCCACAGTTTGGAGGCTGTGGGAGGGAGGGTGTCCCACAGTTTGAAGGCTGAGAGAGGGAGTCCCACAGTTAGGAGGCTGAGGGAGGGACGGAGTATCACAGTTTGGAGGCTGAGGGAGGGAAGGATTGTCTCAATTTGGAGACTGAGGGAGGTTGTCCCAAAGTTTGGAGGCTGAGGGAGGGAGGGAGTCGCACTGTTTGGAGGCTGAGGGAGGGAGGGAGTCACATTTTGGAGGCTGAGGGAGGGAGGGAGGGAGTCTCACAGTTTGGAGGCTGAGGGAGGGAGTGAGTCCCACAGTTTTGAGGCAGAGGGAGGGAGGGTGTACTACAGTTTGGAGGCTGAGGGAGGGAGTCCCACAGTTAGGAGGCTGAGGGAGGGAGGGAGTCCACAGTTTGGAGGCTGAGGGAGGGAGTGAGTCCCACAGTTTGGAGGCTGAGGGAGGGATGGATTCCATCAGTTTGGAGGCTTAGGGAGAGAGGGAGTCCCACAGTTTGGAGGCTGAGGGAGGGAGGGAGGGAGTCCCACAGTTTGGAGGCTGAGGGAGGGAGGGAGGGAGGGAGTCCCCCAGTTTGGAGGCTGAGGGAGGGAGGGAGTCCACAGTTTGGAGGCTGAGGGAGGGAGGGAGCCCCACAGTTTGGAGGATGAGGGAGGGAGGGAGTCCCAAAGTTTGGAGGCTGAGGGACGGAGGGATTGTCTCAATTTGGAGGCTGAGGGAGGTTGTCCCAAAGTTTGGAGGCTGAAGGAGGGAGGGAATCCCACTGTTTGGAGGCTGAGGGAGGGAGGGAGTCACAGTTTGGAGGCTGAGGGAGGGAGGGAGGGAGTCCCACGATTTGGAAGCTGAGGGAGGGAGTGTGTCCCACAGTTTGGAGGCTGTGGGAGGGAGGGTGTCCCACAGTTTGAAGGCTGAGAGAGGGAGTCCCACAGTTAGGAGGCTGAGGGAGGGACGGAGTATCACAGTTTGGAGGCTGAGGGAGGGAAGGATTGTCTCAATTTGGAGACTGAGGGAGGTTGTCCCAAAGTTTGGAGGCTGAGGGAGGGAGGGAGTCACATTTTGGAGGCTGAGGGAGGGAGGGAGGGAGTCTCACAGTTTGGAGGCTGAGGGAGGGAGTGAGTCCCACAGTTTTGAGGCAGAGGGAGGGAGGGTGTACTACAGTTTGGAGGCTGAGGGAGGGAGTCCCACAGTTAGGAGGCTGAGGGAGGGAGGGAGTCCACAGTTTGGAGGCTGAGGGAGGGAGTGAGTCCCACAGTTTGGAGGCTGAGGGAGGGATGGATTCCATCAGTTTGGAGGCTTAGGGAGAGAGGGAGTCCCACAGTTTGGAGGCTGAGGGAGGGAGGGAGGGAGTCCCACAGTTTGGAGGCTGAGGGAGGGAGGGAGGGAGGGAGTCCCCCAGTTTGGAGGCTGAGGGAGGGAGGGAGTCCCACAGTTTGGAGGCTGAGGGACGGAGGGAATCACACAGTTTGGAGTCTGAGCGAGGGGGGGAGTCCCACAGTTTGGAGGCTGAGGGAGGGAGGGAGACCCTCAATTTGAAGGCTGAGGGAGTGAGGGTGTCCTACATTTTGGAGGCTGAGGGAGGGAGGCAGTCCAGCAGTTTGGAGGCTGAGGGAGGGAGGGAGTCCCACAGTTTGGAGGCTGAGGGAGGGAGGGAGTCCCACAGTTTGGAGGCTGAGGGAGGGATGGATTCCATCAGTTTGGAGGCTTAGGGAGAGAGGGAGTCCCACAGTTTGGAGGCTGAGGGAGGGAGGGAGGGAGTCCCACAGTTAGGAGGCTGAGGGAGGAAGGGAGTCCCACAGTTTGGAGGCTGAGGGACGGAGGGAATCACACAGTTTGGAGTCTGAGCGAGGGGGGGAGTCCCACAGTTTGGAGGCTGAGGGAGGGAGGGAGACCCTCAATTTGAAGGCTGAGGGAGTGAGGGTGTCCTACATTTTGGAGGCTGAGGGAGGGAGGCATTCCAGCAGTTTGGAGTCTGATGGAGGGAGGGAGGGAGGGAGACCCACAGTTTGGAGGCTGAGGGAGGGAGAGAGTCCCACACTTTGGAGACTGAGGGAGGGAGGGAGTCCCGCAGTTTGGAGGCTGAGGGAGGGATGGAATCCCAGAGTTTGGAGGCTGAGGGAGGGAGGGAGTCCCACAGTTTGGAGGCTAAGGGAGGGAGGGAGTCCCACAGTTTGGAGGCTGAGGGAGGGAGGGAGTCCCGCAGTTTGGAGGCTGAGGGAGGGATGGAATCCCAGAGTTTGGAGGCTGAGGGAGGGAGGGAGTCCCACAGTTTGGAGATTGAGGGAGGGAAGGAGTACCACAATTTGGAGGCTGAGGGAGGGATGGAGTCCCACAGTTTGGAGGATGAGGGAGGGAGGGAGTCCCACAGTTTGGAGGCTGAGGGACGGAGGGATTGTCTCAATTTGGAGGCTGAGGGAGGTTGTCCCAAAGTTTGGAGGCTGAGGGAGGGAGGGAATCCCACTGTTTGGAGGCTGAGGGAGGGAGGGTGTCCCACAGTTTGGAGGCTGAGGGAGGGAGGGAGGGAGTCCCACGGTTTGGAGGCTGAGGGAGGGAGGGTGTCCCACAGTTTGGAGGCTGAGAGAGGGAGTCCCACAGTTAGGAGGCTGAGGGAGGGAGGGAGCATCACAGTTTGGAGGCTGAGGGTGGGAGGGAGTATCACAGTTTGGAGGCTGAGGGAGGGAAGGAGTCCCACAGTGTGGAGGCTGAGGGAGGGAGGGATTGTCTCAATTTGGAGACTGAGGGAGGGAGGGAGTCACATTTTGGAGGCTGATGGAGGGAGGGAGGGAGTCCCACAGTTTGGAGGCTGAGGGAGGGAGTGAGTCCCACAGTTTGGAGGCAGAGGGAGGAAGGGTGTCCCACAGTTTGGAGGCTGAGTGAGGGAGTCCCACAGTTTGGAGACTGAGGGAGGGAGGGAGTCACATTTTGGAGGCTGATGGAGGGAGGGAGGGAGTCCCACAGTTTGGAGGCTGAGGGAGGGAGTGAGTCCCACAGTTTGGAGGCAGAGGGAGGAAGGGTGTCCCACAGTTTGGAGGCTGAGTGAGGGAGTCCACAGTTTGGAGTCTTAGGGAGCGAGTGATTCCCAAAGTTTGGAGGCTGAGGGAGGGAGGGACGGAGTCCCACAGTTTGGAGGCTGAGGGAGTAAGGGAGTCCCACAGTTTGGAGGCTGAGGGAGGGAGGGAGTCCAGCAGTTTGGAGACTGATGGAGGGAGGGAGGGAGGGAGACCCACAGTTTGGAGGCTGAGGGAGGGAGAGAGTCCCACACTTTGGAGACTGAGGGAGGGAGGGAGTCCCACAGTTTCGAGGCTGAGGAGGGAGGGAGTCCCACAGTTTGGAGGCTGAGGGAGGGAGGGAGTCCCACAGTTTGGAGGCTGAGGGAGGGAGGGAGACCAACATTTTGGAGGCTGTGGGAGGGAGGGAGTCCCACAGTTTGGAGGCTGAGGGAGGGAGGGAGTCCCACAGTTTGGAGGCTGAGGGAGGGAGGGAGTCCCACAGTTTGGAGGCTGAGGGAGGGGGGCAGTCCCACAGTTTGGAGGCTGAGGGAGGGAGGGAGTCCCACAGTTTGGAGGCTGAGGGAGGGAGGGAGTCCCACAGTTTGGAGGCTGAGGGAGGGAGGGAGTCCCACAGTTTGGAGGCTGAGGGAGGGAGGGAGTCCCACAGTTTGGTGGCTGAGGGAGTCAGTGAGTCCCACAGATTGGAGACTGAGGGAGGGAGGGAGTCCCACAGTTTGGAGGCTGAGGTTGGGAGGGATTCCCACAGTTTGGAGGCTGAGGGAGGGATGGAATCCCAGAGTTTGGAGGCTGAGGGAGGGAGGCAGTCCCACAGTGTGGAGATTGAGGGAGGGAAGGATTCCCACAGTTTGGAGGCTGAGGGAGGGAGGGAGGGAGGGAGACCCACAGTTTGGAGGCTGAGGGAGGGAGAGAGTCCCACACTTTGGAGACTGAGGGAGGGAGTCACACAGTTTCGAGGCTGAGGAGGGAGGGAGTCCCACAGTTTGGAGGCTGAGGGAGGGAGGGAGTCCCACAGTTTGGAGGCTGAGGGAGGGAGGGAGACCAACATTTTGGAGGCTGTGGGAGGGAGGGAGTCCCACAGTTTGGAGGCTGAGGGAGGGAGGGAGTCCCACAGTTTGGAGGCTGAGGGAGGGAGGGAGACCAACAGTTTGGAGGCTGAGGGAGGGAGGGAGTCCAACAGTTTGGAGGCTGAGGGAGGGGGGCAGTCCCACAGTTTGGAGGCTGAGGGAGGGAGGGAGTCCCACAGTTTGGAGGCTGAGGGAGGGAGCGAGTCCCACAGTTTGGTGGCTGAGGGAGTCAGTGAGTCCCACAGATTGGAGACTGAGGGAGGGAGTCCACAGTTTGGAGGCTGAGGGAGGGAGTGAGTCCCACAGTTTGGTGGCTGAGGGAGTCAGTGAGTCCCACAGATTGGAGACTGAGGGAGGGAGTCCACAGTTTGGAGGCTGAGGGAGGGAGTGAGTCCCACAGTTTGGAGGCTGAGGGTGAGAGGGAGTCCCACAGTTTGGAGGCTGAGGTTGGGAGGGAGTCCCACAGTTTGGAGGCTGAGGGAGGGATGGAATCCCAGAGTTTGGAGGCTGAGGGAGGGAGGCAGTCCCACAGTTTGGAGATTGAGGGAGGGAAGGAGTACCACAATTTGGAGGCTGAGGGAGGGATGGAGTCCCACAGTGTGGAGGCTGAGGGACGGAGGGATTGTCTCAATTTGGAGGCTGAGGGAGGTTTTCCCAAAGTTTGGAGGCTGAGGGAGCGAGGGAATCCAACTGTTTGGAGGCTGAGGGAGGGAGGGTGTCCAACAGTTTGGAGGCTGAGGGAGGGAGGGAGGGAGTCCCACGGTTTGGAGGCTGAGGGAGGGAGGGTGTCCCACAGTTTGGAGGCTGAGGGAGGGAGTCCCACAGTTAGGAGGCTGAGGGAGGGAGGGAGTATCACATTTTGGAGGCTGAGGGTGGGAGGGAGTATCACAGTTTGGAGGCTGAGGGAGGGAAGGAGTCCCACAGTGTGGAGGCTGAGGGAGGGAGGGAGTCACATTTTGGAGGCTGAGGGAGGGAGGGAGGGAGTCACACAGTTTGGAGGCAGAGGGAGGGAGTGAGTCCCACAGTTTGGAGGCTGAGGGAGGGAGGGTGTCCCACAGTTTGGAGGCTGAGGGAAGGAGTCCCACAGTTTGGAGGCTGAGGGAGGGAGGGAGACCAACAGTTTGGAGGCTGAGGGAGGGAGGGAGTCCCACAGTTTGGAGGCTGAGGGAGGGGGGCAGTCCCACAGTTTGGAGGCTGAGGGAGGGAGGGAGTCCCACAGTTTGGAGGCTGAGGGAGGGAGGGAGTCCCACAGTTTGGAGGCTGAGGGAGGGAGGGAGGGAGTCCCACAGTTTGGAGGCTGAGGTTGGGAGGGATTCCCACAGTTTGGACGCTGAGGGAGGGATGGAATCCCAGATTTTGGAGGCTGAGGGAGGGAGGCAGTCCCACAGTGTGGAGATTGAGGGAGGGAAGGAGTCCCACAGTTTGGAGGCTGAGGGAGGGAGGGAGTCCAGCAGTTTGGAGACTGATGGAGGGAGGGAGGGAGGGAGACCCACAGTTTGGAGGCTGAGGGAGGGAGAGAGTCCCACACTTTGGAGACTGAGGGAGGGAGTCCACAGTTTGGAGGCTGAGGGAGGGAGTGAGTCCCACAGTTTGGAGGCTGAGGGTGAGAGGGAGTCCCACAGTTTGGAGGCTGAGGTTGGGATGGATTCCCACAGTTTGGAGGCTGAGGGAGGGATGGAATCCCAGAGTTTGGAGGCTGAGGGAGGGAGGCAGTCCCACAGTTTGGAGATTGAGGGAGGGAAGGAGTACCACAATTTGGAGGCTGAGGGAGGGATGGAGTCCCACAGTGTGGAGGCTGAGGGACGGAGGGATTGTCTCAATTTGGAGGCTGAGGGAGGTTTTCCAAAGTTTGGAGGCTGAGGGAGCGAGGGAATCCAACTGTTTGGAGGCTGAGTGAGGGAGGGTGTCCAACAGTTTGGAGGCTGAGGGAGGGAGGGAGGGAGTCCCACGGTTTGGAGGCTGAGGGAGGGAGGGTGTCCCACAGTTTGGAGGCTGAGGGAGGGAGTCCCACAGTTAGGAGGCTGAGGGAGGGAGGGAGTATCACATTTTGGAGGCTGAGGGTGGGAGGGAGTATCACAGTTTGGAGGCTGAGGGAGGGAAGGAGTCCCACACTGTGGAGGCTGAGGGAGGGAGGGATTGTCTCAATTTGGAGACTGAGGGAGGGAGGGAGTCACATTTTGGAGGCTGAGGGAGGGAGGGAGGGAGTCCCACAGTTTGGAGGCAGAGGGAGAGTGTGAGTCCCACAGTTTGGAGGCTGAGGGAGGGAGGGTGTCCCACAGTTTGGAGGCTGAGGGAAGGAGTCCCACAGTTTGGAGGCTGAGGGAGGGAGGGAGTCCACAGTTTGGAGGCTGAGGGAGCGAGTGAGTCCCACAGTTTGGAGGCTGAGGGAGGGATGGATTCCATCAGTTTGGAGGCTTAGGGAGAGAGGGAGTCCCACAGTTTGGAGGCTGAGGGAGGGAGGGACGGAGTCCCACAGTTTGGAGGCTGAGGGAGTAAGGGAGTCCCACAGTTTGGAGGCTGAGGGAGGAAGGGAGTCCCACAGTTTGGAGGCTGAGGGAGGTAGGGAGACCCTCAATTTGAAGGCTGAGGGAGTGAGGGTGTCCTACATTTTGGAGGCTGAGGGAGGGAGGGAGTCCTGCAGTTTGGAGTCTGATGGAGGGAGGGAGGGAGGGAGACCCACAGTTTGGAGGCTGAGGGAGGGAGAGAGTCCCACACTTTGGAGACTGAGGGAGGGAGTCCCACAGTTTCGAGGCTGAGGAGGGAGAGAGTCCAACAGTTTGGAGGCTGAGGGA
>JANJGN010004629.1:0-31525 GCA_026770705.1 Isurus oxyrinchus
GCAGCTTTATCGGAGTTAATCAGCAGTGTTATTGTTATTAAAAAGTACCGTTATTAGAGTTAATCAGCAGCGTTATTGGATTTATAAAGCAGCGTTATTGGTGATAAACAGCAACGTTATTAGTGTTAAACAGCAGCGTTATTGATGTAAAACAGCAGATTTATCGGTATTAAACAGCAGCGTTATTGTAGTAAAACAGCTGCCTTATTGGAATTAAACTGCAGCATTATTGGAGTTAAATCGCAGCGTTATTGGAGTTAAATAGCTGTGTTATTGGTATTAAACAGCTGCCTTATTGGAGTTAAACAGCAGCGTTACTGGAGTTAAACAGCAGCGTTATTGGAGTTAAACAGCAGCTTTATTAGATTTAAAGATCAGTGTTATTGACTTTTACCAGCAGCATTATCGGTGTTAAACAACAATATTATCGGTGTTTAACACCATCGTTATCAGTTTTAAACTGTAGCGTTCTTGGTGTTAAACAGCATCATCGTTGCTGTTAAAGAACAGCGTTATTGGTGTTGAACAGGAGCATCATTGGAGTTAAACAGCAGCGTTAATGCAGTTAAACAGCAACGTTATTGGAGTTAAACAGCAGAATTATTGGAGTTAAACAGCATCGTTATCGGAGTTAATCAGCATCGTTATTGGATTTAAAAAGCGGCGTTTTTGGAGTTAAACAGCAGCTTTATTGGTGTTAAACGCAGCGTTATTGGAGTTAACCCACATCGTTATTGGTGATAAACAGCAGCATTATTGGTGTTAAACAGCTGCGTTATCGGTTTTAAACAACAGCGTTATCTGTGTTAAACAGCAGCGTTTCAGTGCTAAACAGCAGCATTGTTGGTGTTAAACAACAGCGTTATTAGTGTTATACGGCAGCGTTGTTGAAGTTAAACTGCAACGTTATTGGTGTTAAACAGCAACGTTATTGGTGTTATACAGCAGCGTTATTAGAGTTAAATAGCAGCGTTATTAGTGTCAAAGAGCAGCGTTATTGTATTTAAACAGCAGCTTTATTTGTGTTAAACAGCAGCGTTGTTGGAGTAAACCGCATCGTTATTGTTGTTAAACTGCAGCATTATTAGTGTTAAAAAGCAGCTTTATTGTAGTTAAACAGCTGCGATATCGGTCTTAAACAGCAGCGTTATCTGTGTTAAACAGCAGTGTTATTGGCGTTAAACAGCAGCGTTTTTGGAGTTAAACAGCAGCGTTATTGGTGATAAACAGCAGCATTATTGGAGTTAAACCGCATCATTATTATTGTTAAACTGCAGCATTATTAATGTTAAAAAGCAGCCTTATTGTAGTAAAACAGCAGCGATATCGGTCTTAAACAACCGCATTATCTGTGTTAAACAGCAGCGTTATTGGTTTTCAACAGCCGCGTTATTGGAGTTAAACCACATCGTTATTGTTGTTAAACTGCAGCATTATTAGTGTTAAACAGCAGCGTTATTGGAGTTAAACAGCGGCGTTATTGGTATTAAACTGCAGCTCTATTGGATTTAAAGATCAGCATTATTGATTTTAAACAGCAGTGTTTTCAATGTTAAACAGCAATGATATCGGTGTTTAATACCAGCGTTGTCGATTTTAAACTGTTGCGTTATTGGTGTTAAGCAGCATCATTGTTGCTGTTAAAGAACAGCGTTATTGGTGTAAAACAGGAGCATCATTGGAGTTAAACAGCAGTGTTAATGCTGTTAAACCGCTGCTTTATTGGAGATAAACAGCAGCGTTATTGGAGTTAAACAGCAGCGTTATTGGAATTAAAAAGCAGCATTATCAGAGTTAATCAGCAGCGTGATAGTATTTAAAAAGCATTGTTCTTGGAGTTAAACAGCAGCGTTATTGCAGTTAACAGCATCATTGTTGCTGTTGAAGAACAGCGTTATTGGTGTTAATCAGCGCCATCATTGGAGTTAAACAACATTAATGGAATTAAACAGCAGCGTTATTGGATTGGACTTTAACGTCCGCGTTATCAGAGTTAATGAGCAGCATTATCGGTGTTAAACAGCAGCGTTATTGCTGTTAAAGAGCAGCGTTATTGGATTTAAACAGCAGCGTTATTGGAGTTAAACAGCAGCATTATTGGTGTTAAACAGCTGCTTTATTTGTGTTAAACAGCAGCGTTATTGGAGCTAAACAGCAGCATTATTGGTGTTAAACTGCAGCTTTATTTGTGTTAAACAGCAGCGTTATTATAGTTAAACAGCTGCGTTATTGGAGTTAAACGGCAGCGTTATTGAAGTTAAACAGCAGCCTTACTGGTGTTAAACTGCAGCGTTATTGGATTTAAAAATCAGCGTTATTGCTTTTAAACAGCAGTGTTATCCGTTTTAAACAGCAATATTATCGGTGTTTAACACCAGTGTTATTGGTTTTAAACTGTAGCGTTATTGGTGTTAAATAGCATCATTGTTGCTGTTAAAGAACAGCGATATTGGTGTTAAACAGGAGCATCATTGGAGTTAAACAGCACCGTTAATGGGGTTAAACAGCAGCGTTGTTGGAGTTAAACAGCAGCGATATTGGAGATAAACAGCAGCGTTATTTGTGATAAACAGCAGCATTTTTGGTGTTAACCGCATCGTTATTGTGTTAAACAGCAGCATTACTACTATTAATCAGCAGCGTTATTAGTGTTAAACGGCAGCGTTATTGGAGTTAAACGGCAGCGTAATTGGAGTTAAACGGCAGCATTATTGGTTTTAAACTTCAGCTTTATTGGATTTAAAGATCAGCTTTATTGATTTTAAACAGCAGCGTTATCGGTGTTTTACAGCAATGTTAACGGTGATTAACATCAGCGTTATTGGCTTTAAACTGTAGCGTTATTGGTGCTAAATAGCATCATTGTTGGTTAAAGAACAGCATTATTGGTATTAAACAGGAGCATCATTGGAGTTAAACTGCAGCGTTATCGGAGTTAAACCGCATCGTTATTGTTGTTAAACTGCAGCATTATTAATGTTAAACAGCATCGTTATTATTGTTAAAAGGCAGCGTTATTGGAGTTAAACGGCAGCGATTTTGGTGTTAAACAGCAGCATTATAGTAGTTAAACAGCAGCATTATTAGTGATAAGCAGCAGCGTTAATGCCGTTAAACAGCAGCTTTATTGGAGCTAAACAGCAGCGTTATTGGAGTTAACAGCAGCGTTATTGGAGTTAAATAGCAGCGTTATTGGAATTAAAAAGCAGCATAATCGGAGTTAATCAGCAGCGTGACAGTATTTAAAAAGCAGCATTATTGGAGTTAAACAGCAGCTTTATTGCTGTTAAGGAGCAGTGTTATTGGATTTAAACACCAGCTTTATTGGTGTTAAACAGCAGCGTTATTGGAGGTAAACAGCAGCATTATTGGTGTTAAACAGCAACGTTATTGTAGTTAAACAGCAGGGTTATTGGTGTTAAACAGCAACATTATTGTCATTGAACAGCAGCGTTATTGGGATTAAACTGCAGCTTTTTTGGATTTAAAGATCATCGTTATTGGATTTAAAAAGCAGCGTTATTGGAGTTAAACAGTAGTGTCATTGCTGTTAAAGATCAGCATTATTGGATTTAAACTGCATCTATATTGGTGTAAAACAGCAGCATTATTGGAGTTAAACTGCAGTATTATTGCTGATAAAAAGCAGCGTTATTCGAGTTTAACCACATCGTTATTGTTATTTAGCTGCAGCATTATTAGTGTTAAACAGCAGCGTTATTAGTGTTAAATGGCAGCGTTATTATAGTTAAACGGCCGCGCTTTTGGTGATAAACAGCAGTGTTATTGGAGTTAAACTGCATCGTTATGGTTGTTAAACTGCAGCATTATTACTGTTAAACAGCAGCGTTATTATTGTTAAAAGGCAGTGTTATTGGAGTTAAACGGCAGCGATTTTGGTGTTAACAGCAGCATTATAGTAGTTAAACAGCAGCATTATTAGTGATAAGCAGCAGCGTTAATGCCGTTAAACAGCAGCTTTATTGGAGCTAAACAGCAGCGTTATTGGAGTTAACAGCAGCGTTATTGGAATTAAAAAGCAGCATTATCGGAGTTAATCAGCAGCGTGACAGTATTTAAAAAGCAGCATTATTGGAGTTAAACAGCAGCTTTATTGCTGTTAAGGAGCAGCGTTATTGGATTTAAACACCAGCTTTATTGGTGTTGAACAGCAGCGTTATTGGAGGTAAACAGCAGCGTTATTGGTGTTAATCAGCAACGTTATTGTAGTTAAACAGCAGGGTTATTGGTGTTAAACAGCAACATTATTGTCATTAAACAGCAGGGTTATTGGGATTAAACTGCAGCTTTATTGGATTTAAAGATCATCGTTATTGGATTTAAAAAAGCAGCGTTATTAGAGTTAAACAGTAGTGTCATTGCCGTTAAAGATCAGCGTTATTGGATTTAAACTGCATCTATATTGGTGTAAAACAGCAGCATTATTGGAGTTAAACAGCAGTATTATTGCTGATAAAAAGCAGCGTTATTCGAGTTTAACCACATCGTTATTGTTATTTAGCTGCAGCATTATTAGTGTTAAATAGCAGCGTTATTAGTGTTGAATGGCAGCGTAATTATAGTTAAACGGCCGCGCTTTTGGTGATAAACAGCAGCGTTATTGGAGTTAAACTGCATCGTTATGGTTGTTAAACTGCAGCATTATTACTGTTAAACAGCAGCATTATTAGTGTTACACGGCAGCGTTATTGGAGTTCAATGACAGCTTTATTGGAGTGAAACAGCAGCATCATTTGAGTTAAACAGCAGCGTTATTGGTGTTAAACAGCAGCTTTATTGGAGTTAAACAGCAGCTTTATTGGAGTGAAACAGCAGCATCATTGGAGTTAAACAGCAGCATTATTGGTGTTAAATAGCAGCGTTATTGGTGTTAAATTGCAGCGTTATTGTTGTTAAACTGAATCATTATTAGTGTTAAGCAGCAGCGTTATTAGTGTTAAAGGGCAGCGTTATTGGTGTTAAACAGCAGCGTTATTGGTGTTAAACAGCAGCATTACTGGAATTAAATAGCAGCGTTATTGGTGTTAAACAGCAGCATTACTGGAGTTAAATAGCAGCATTATTGGTGTTAAACTGCAGCATTATTAGTGTTAAACAGCAGCGTTATTGGTGATAAACATCAGCGTTATTGTAGTTAAACAGCAGCTTTATTGCAGTTAAACAGCAGCTTTATTGGTGTTAAACAGCAGCATTATTGTAGTTAAACAGCAGCATTTTTGGTGATAAACAGCAGCATTATTGGAGTTAAACTGCATCGTTATGGTTGTTAAACTGCAGCATTATTACCGTTAAACAGCAGCGTTATTAGAGTTACACTGCAGCGTTATTGGAGTGCAACAGCAGCGTTATTGGAGTTAAACAGCAGCTTTATTGGTGTTAAACAGCAGCTTTATTGGAGTTAAACAGCAGCTTTATTGGAGTTAAACAGCATTGTTATTGTTGTTAAACTGAATCATTATTAGTGTTAAGCAGCAGCGTTATTAGTGTTAAAGGGCCCCGTTATTGAGTTAAACAGCAACGATATTGGATATAAACAGCAGCGTTATTTGTTTTAAAGGGCAGCATTATTGGAGTTAAACAGCAGCTTTATTGCTGTTAAACAGCAGCATTATTGAGTTAAACAGCAGCATTATTGGTGTTAAACTGCAGCATTATTATTGTTAAACAGCAGCGTTATTGGTGATAAACATCAGCGTTATTGGAGTTAAACAGCAGCATTATTGGTGTTAAACAGCAGCGTTATTGGTGTTAAACAGCAGCATTATTGGTGTTAAACAGCATCTTTATTGGACTTAAAGATCATCTTTATTGATTTTAAACAGCAGCGTTATCTGTGTTATACAGCAATGTTATCAGTGTTTAACACCAGCGTTATTGGTTTTAAACTGTAGTGTTATTGGTGTTAAATAGCATCATTGTTACAGTTAAAGAACAGCATTATTGGTATTAAACAGGAGCATCATTGGAGTTAAACCACCTCGTTATTGGAGTTAAACAGCAGATTTATTGGTGATAAACAGCAGCGTTATTGGAGTTAAACCGTATTGTTATTGTTGTTAAACTGCAGCATTATTAGTGTTTATCAGTAGCGTTATTATTGTTAAAAGGCAGCATTATTGGAGTTATACAGCAGCCCTTTTGGTGTTAAATAGCAGCAACGTTATTGGATTTAACAGCAGCATTATTGACATTCAATCGCTGCGTTTTCGGACTTAATTAGCAGCGATATTGGATTTAAAAAGCAGCGTTATTGGAGTTAAACAGCAGCATTATTGGTGTTAAACAGCAGCGTTATTGGTGGGAAACAGCAGCTTTATTGGTGTTAACAGCCGCGTTATTGGTGTTAAACAGCAGCATTATTGGTGTTAAACAGCAGTTTATTGGCGATAAACAGCAGCGTTCTTCTAGTTAAACAGCAGCGTTATTGGTGTTAAACAGCAGCATTATTGATGTTAAAGAGTAGCATTGTTGGTGTTCAACTGCTGCATTATTGTTGTTCAACAGCAGCTTTCTCGGTGTTAAACAGCAGCGTTATTGGAGTTAAACAGCAGCGTTATTGAAGTTAAACAGCAGCGTTATTGGTATTAAACTGCAGCTCTATTGGATTTAAAGATCAGCATTATTGATTTTAAACAGCAGTGTTTTCAATGTTAAACAGCAATGATATCGGTGTTTAATGCCAGCGTTGTCGATTTTAAACTGTTGCGTTATTGGTGTTAAGCAGCATCATTGTTGCTGTTAAAGAACAGCGTTATTGGTGTAAAACAGGAGCATCATTGGAGTTAAACAGCAGTGTTAATGCTGTTAAAACCGCTGCTTTATTGGAGATAAACAGCAGCGTTATTAGAGTTAAACAGCAGCGTTATTGGAATTAAAAAGCAGCGTTATCAGAGTTAATCAGCAGCGTGATAGTATTTAAAAAGCATTGTTCTTGGAGTTAAACAGCAGCGTTATTGCAGTTAACAGCATCATTGTTGCTGTTGAAGAACAGCGTTATTGGTGTTAATCAGCGCCATCATTGGAGTTAAACAACATTAATGGAATTAAACAGCAGCGTTATTGGATTGGACTTTAACGTCCGCGTTATCAGAGTTAATGAGCAGCATTATCGGTGTTAAACAGCAGCGTTATTGCTGTTAAAGAGCAGCGTTATTGGATTTAAACAGCAGCGTTATTGGAGTTAAACAGCAGCATTATTGGTGTTAAACAGCTGCTTTATTTGTGTTAAACAGCAGCGTTATTGGAGTTAAATAGCAGCGTTATTGGTGTTAAACTGCAGCTTTATTTGTGTTAAACAGCAGCGTTATTATAGTTAAACAGCTGCGTTATTGGAGTTAAACGGCAGCGTTATTGAAGTTAAACAGCAGTTTTATTGGTGTTAAACTGCAGCGTTATTGGATTTAAAAATCAGCGTTATTGCTTTTAAACAGCAGTGTTATCCGTTTTAAACAGCAATATTATTGGTGTTTAACACCAGCGTTATTGGTTTTAAACTGTAGCGTTATTGGTGTTAAATAGCATCATTGTTGCTGTTAAAGAACAGCGAAATTGGTGTTAAACAGTAGCATCATTGGAGTTAAACAGCACCGTTAATGGGGTTAAACAGCAGCGTTATTGGAGTTAAACAGCAGCGATATTGGAGATAAACAGCAGCGTTATTTGTGATAAACAGCAGCATTTTTGGTGTTAACCGCATCGTTATTGTGTTAAACAGCAGCATTACTACTATTAATCAGCAGCGTTATTAGTGTTAAACGGCAGCGTTATTGGAGTTAAACGGCAGCGTAATTGGAGTTAAACGGCAGCATTATTGGTTTTAAACTTCAGCTTTATTGGATTTAAAGATCAGCTTTATTGATTTTAAACAGCAGCGTTATCGGTGTTTTACAGCAATGTTAACGGTGATTAACATCAGCGTTATTGGCTTTAAACTGTAGCGTTATTGGTGCTAAATAGCATCATTGTTGGTTAAAGAACAGCATTATTGGTATTAAACAGGAGCATCATTGGAGTTAAACTGCAGCGTTATCGGAGTTAAACCGCATCGTTATTGTTGTTAAACTGCAGCATTATTAATGTTAAACAGCATCGTTATTATTGTTAAAAGGCAGCGTTATTGGAGTTAAAGAGCAGTGTTATTGCTGTTAAGGAGCAGCATTTTTGGTGTTAATCAGCAGCGTTATTGGTGACAAACAGCAGCGTTATTGGAGTTAAACCGCATCGTTATTGTTGTCATTCTGCAGCATTATTAACGTTAAACAGCAGCGTTATTAGTGTTAAATGGCAGCGTTATTGGAGTTAAATGGCAGCATTGTTGGTGTTAAACGGCAGCTTTATTGGTGTTAAACACCCGCTTTATTGTTGTTAAACAGCAGCTTTATTGGTGTTAAACAGCATCATTGCTGCTGTTAAAGAACAACGTTATTGGTGTTAAACAGGAGCATCATTGGAGTTAAACAGCAGCATTAATGCAGCTAATCAGCAGCGTTATTGAGTTTAAATGCAACGTTATTGGAGTTAAACAGCAGCGATATTATAGTGAAACAGCAGCGCTTTTGCTGTTAAACAGCAGCGTTATTGGAGTTAAACAGCAGCGTTATTGGAGTTACACAGCAGCGTTATTGGAGTTAAACAGCAGCGTTATTGGTGTTAAACTGCAACTTTATTGGATTTAAAGATCGGCGTTATTGATTTTAAACAGCAGCCTTATCGGTGTTAAACAGCAAAGTTATTGGTGTTTAACACCATCGTTATCAGTTTTAAACTGTAGCGTTCTTGGTGTTAAACAGCATCATTGTTGCTGTTAAAGAACAGCGTTATTGGTTTTGAACAGGAGCATCATTGGAATCAAACAGCAGCATTAATGCAGTTAAACAGCAGCTTTATCGGAGTTAATCAGCAGTGTTATTGTTATTAAAAAGTACCGTTATTAGAGTTAATCAGCAGCGTTATTGGATTTATAAAGCAGCGTTATTGGTGATAAACAGCAACGTTATTAGTGTTAAACAGCAGCGTTATTGATGTAAAACAGCAGATTTATCGGTATTAAACAGCAGCGTTATTGTAGTAAAACAGCTGCCTTATTGGAATTAAACTGCAGCATTATTGGAGTTAAATCGCAGCGTTATTGGAGTTAAATAGCTGTGTTATTGGTATTAAACAGCTGCCTTATTGGAGTTAAACAGCAGCGTTACTGGAGTTAAACAGCAGCGTTATTGGAGTTAAACAGCAGCTTTATTAGATTTAAAGATCAGTGTTATTGACTTTTACCAGCAGCATTATCGGTGTTAAACAACAATATTATCGGTGTTTAACACCATCGTTATCAGTTTTAAACTGTAGCGTTCTTGGTGTTAAACAGCATCATCGTTGCTGTTAAAGAACAGCGTTATTGGTGTTGAACAGGAGCATCATTGGAGTTAAACAGCAGCGTTAATGCAGTTAAACAGCAACGTTATTGGAGTTAAACAGCAGAATTATTGGAGTTAAACAGCATCGTTATCGGAGTTAATCAGCATCGTTATTGGATTTAAAAAGCGGCGTTTTTGGAGTTAAACAGCAGCTTTATTGGTGTTAAACGCAGCGTTATTGGAGTTAACCCACATCGTTATTGGTGATAAACAGCAGCATTATTGGTGTTAAACAGCTGCGTTATCGGTTTTAAACAACAGCGTTATCTGTGTTAAACAGCAGCGTTTCAGTGCTAAACAGCAGCATTGTTGGTGTTAAACAACAGCGTTATTAGTGTTATACGGCAGCGTTGTTGAAGTTAAACTGCAACGTTATTGGTGTTAAACAGCAACGTTATTGGTGTTATACAGCAGCGTTATTAGAGTTAAATAGCAGCGTTATTAGTGTCAAAGAGCAGCGTTATTGTATTTAAACAGCAGCTTTATTTGTGTTAAACAGCAGCGTTGTTGGAGTAAACCGCATCGTTATTGTTGTTAAACTGCAGCATTATTAGTGTTAAAAAGCAGCTTTATTGTAGTTAAACAGCTGCGATATCGGTCTTAAACAGCAGCGTTATCTGTGTTAAACAGCAGTGTTATTGGCGTTAAACAGCAGCGTTTTTGGAGTTAAACAGCAGCGTTATTGGTGATAAACAGCAGCATTATTGGAGTTAAACCGCATCATTATTATTGTTAAACTGCAGCATTATTAATGTTAAAAAGCAGCCTTATTGTAGTAAAACAGCAGCGATATCGGTCTTAAACAACCGCATTATCTGTGTTAAACAGCAGCGTTATTGGTTTTCAACAGCCGCGTTATTGGAGTTAAACCACATCGTTATTGTTGTTAAACTGCAGCATTATTAGTGTTAAACAGCAGCGTTATTGGAGTTAAACAGCGGCGTTATTGGTATTAAACTGCAGCTCTATTGGATTTAAAGATCAGCATTATTGATTTTAAACAGCAGTGTTTTCAATGTTAAACAGCAATGATATCGGTGTTTAATACCAGCGTTGTCGATTTTAAACTGTTGCGTTATTGGTGTTAAGCAGCATCATTGTTGCTGTTAAAGAACAGCGTTATTGGTGTAAAACAGGAGCATCATTGGAGTTAAACAGCAGTGTTAATGCTGTTAAAACCGCTGCTTTATTGGAGATAAACAGCAGCGTTATTGGAGTTAAACAGCAGCGTTATTGGAATTAAAAAGCAGCATTATCAGAGTTAATCAGCAGCGTGATAGTATTTAAAAAGCATTGTTCTTGGAGTTAAACAGCAGCGTTATTGCAGTTAACAGCATCATTGTTGCTGTTGAAGAACAGCGTTATTGGTGTTAATCAGCGCCATCATTGGAGTTAAACAACATTAATGGAATTAAACAGCAGCGTTATTGGATTGGACTTTAACGTCCGCGTTATCAGAGTTAATGAGCAGCATTATCGGTGTTAAACAGCAGCGTTATTGCTGTTAAAGAGCAGCGTTATTGGATTTAAACAGCAGCGTTATTGGAGTTAAACAGCAGCATTATTGGTGTTAAACAGCTGCTTTATTTGTGTTAAACAGCAGCGTTATTGGAGCTAAACAGCAGCATTATTGGTGTTAAACTGCAGCTTTATTTGTGTTAAACAGCAGCGTTATTATAGTTAAACAGCTGCGTTATTGGAGTTAAACGGCAGCGTTATTGAAGTTAAACAGCAGCCTTACTGGTGTTAAACTGCAGCGTTATTGGATTTAAAAATCAGCGTTATTGCTTTTAAACAGCAGTGTTATCCGTTTTAAACAGCAATATTATCGGTGTTTAACACCAGTGTTATTGGTTTTAAACTGTAGCGTTATTGGTGTTAAATAGCATCATTGTTGCTGTTAAAGAACAGCGATATTGGTGTTAAACAGGAGCATCATTGGAGTTAAACAGCACCGTTAATGGGGTTAAACAGCAGCGTTGTTGGAGTTAAACAGCAGCGATATTGGAGATAAACAGCAGCGTTATTTGTGATAAACAGCAGCATTTTTGGTGTTAACCGCATCGTTATTGTGTTAAACAGCAGCATTACTACTATTAATCAGCAGCGTTATTAGTGTTAAACGGCAGCGTTATTGGAGTTAAACGGCAGCGTAATTGGAGTTAAACGGCAGCATTATTGGTTTTAAACTTCAGCTTTATTGGATTTAAAGATCAGCTTTATTGATTTTAAACAGCAGCGTTATCGGTGTTTTACAGCAATGTTAACGGTGATTAACATCAGCGTTATTGGCTTTAAACTGTAGCGTTATTGGTGCTAAATAGCATCATTGTTGGTTAAAGAACAGCATTATTGGTATTAAACAGGAGCATCATTGGAGTTAAACTGCAGCGTTATCGGAGTTAAACCGCATCGTTATTGTTGTTAAACTGCAGCATTATTAATGTTAAACAGCATCGTTATTATTGTTAAAAGGCAGCGTTATTGGAGTTAAACGGCAGCGATTTTGGTGTTAAACAGCAGCATTATAGTAGTTAAACAGCAGCATTATTAGTGATAAGCAGCAGCGTTAATGCCGTTAAACAGCAGCTTTATTGGAGCTAAACAGCAGCGTTATTGGAGTTAACAGCAGCGTTATTGGAGTTAAATAGCAGCGTTATTGGAATTAAAAAGCAGCATAATCGGAGTTAATCAGCAGCGTGACAGTATTTAAAAAGCAGCATTATTGGAGTTAAACAGCAGCTTTATTGCTGTTAAGGAGCAGCGTTATTGGATTTAAACACCAGCTTTATTGGTGTTAAACAGCAGCGTTATTGGAGGTAAACAGCAGCATTATTGGTGTTAAACAGCAACGTTATTGTAGTTAAACAGCAGGGTTATTGGTGTTAAACAGCAACATTATTGTCATTGAACAGCAGCGTTATTGGGATTAAACTGCAGCTTTTTTGGATTTAAAGATCATCGTTATTGGATTTAAAAAGCAGCGTTATTGGAGTTAAACAGTAGTGTCATTGCTGTTAAAGATCAGCATTATTGGATTTAAACTGCATCTATATTGGTGTAAAACAGCAGCATTATTGGAGTTAAACTGCAGTATTATTGCTGATAAAAAGCAGCGTTATTCGAGTTTAACCACATCGTTATTGTTATTTAGCTGCAGCATTATTAGTGTTAAACAGCAGCGTTATTAGTGTTAAATGGCAGCGTTATTATAGTTAAACGGCCGCGCTTTTGGTGATAAACAGCAGTGTTATTGGAGTTAAACTGCATCGTTATGGTTGTTAAACTGCAGCATTATTACTGTTAAACAGCAGCGTTATTATTGTTAAAAGGCAGTGTTATTGGAGTTAAACGGCAGCGATTTTGGTGTTAAACAGCAGCATTATAGTAGTTAAACAGCAGCATTATTAGTGATAAGCAGCAGCGTTAATGCCGTTAAACAGCAGCTTTATTGGAGCTAAACAGCAGCGTTATTGGAGTTAACAGCAGCGTTATTGGAATTAAAAAGCAGCATTATCGGAGTTAATCAGCAGCGTGACAGTATTTAAAAAGCAGCATTATTGGAGTTAAACAGCAGCTTTATTGCTGTTAAGGAGCAGCGTTATTGGATTTAAACACCAGCTTTATTGGTGTTGAACAGCAGCGTTATTGGAGGTAAACAGCAGCGTTATTGGTGTTAATCAGCAACGTTATTGTAGTTAAACAGCAGGGTTATTGGTGTTAAACAGCAACATTATTGTCATTAAACAGCAGGGTTATTGGGATTAAACTGCAGCTTTATTGGATTTAAAGATCATCGTTATTGGATTTAAAAAAGCAGCGTTATTAGAGTTAAACAGTAGTGTCATTGCCGTTAAAGATCAGCGTTATTGGATTTAAACTGCATCTATATTGGTGTAAAACAGCAGCATTATTGGAGTTAAACAGCAGTATTATTGCTGATAAAAAGCAGCGTTATTCGAGTTTAACCACATCGTTATTGTTAT
Organism: Isurus oxyrinchus; assembly: GCA_026770705.1. Taxonomy (NCBI): domain Eukaryota; kingdom Metazoa; phylum Chordata; class Chondrichthyes; order Lamniformes; family Lamnidae; genus Isurus; species Isurus oxyrinchus. The sequence goes on from JANJGN010004629.1 coordinate 13,418, forward strand.
TTAGCTGCAGCATTATTAGTGTTAAATAGCAGCGTTATTAGTGTTGAATGGCAGCGTAATTATAGTTAAACGGCCGCGCTTTTGGTGATAAACAGCAGCGTTATTGGAGTTAAACTGCATCGTTATGGTTGTTAAACTGCAGCATTATTACTGTTAAACAGCAGCATTATTAGTGTTACACGGCAGCGTTATTGGAGTTCAATGACAGCTTTATTGGAGTGAAACAGCAGCATCATTTGAGTTAAACAGCAGCGTTATTGGTGTTAAACAGCAGCTTTATTGGAGTTAAACAGCAGCTTTATTGGAGTGAAACAGCAGCATCATTGGAGTTAAACAGCAGCATTATTGGTGTTAAATAGCAGCGTTATTGGTGTTAAATTGCAGCGTTATTGTTGTTAAACTGAATCATTATTAGTGTTAAGCAGCAGCGTTATTAGTGTTAAAGGGCAGCGTTATTGGTGTTAAACAGCAGCGTTATTGGTGTTAAACAGCAGCATTACTGGAATTAAATAGCAGCGTTATTGGTGTTAAACAGCAGCATTACTGGAGTTAAATAGCAGCATTATTGGTGTTAAACTGCAGCATTATTAGTGTTAAACAGCAGCGTTATTGGTGATAAACATCAGCGTTATTGTAGTTAAACAGCAGCTTTATTGCAGTTAAACAGCAGCTTTATTGGTGTTAAACAGCAGCATTATTGTAGTTAAACAGCAGCATTTTTGGTGATAAACAGCAGCATTATTGGAGTTAAACTGCATCGTTATGGTTGTTAAACTGCAGCATTATTACCGTTAAACAGCAGCGTTATTAGAGTTACACTGCAGCGTTATTGGAGTGCAACAGCAGCGTTATTGGAGTTAAACAGCAGCTTTATTGGTGTTAAACAGCAGCTTTATTGGAGTTAAACAGCAGCTTTATTGGAGTTAAACAGCATTGTTATTGTTGTTAAACTGAATCATTATTAGTGTTAAGCAGCAGCGTTATTAGTGTTAAAGGGCCCCGTTATTGGAGTTAAACAGCAACGATATTGGATATAAACAGCAGCGTTATTTGTTTTAAAGGGCAGCATTATTGGAGTTAAACAGCAGCTTTATTGCTGTTAAACAGCAGCATTATTGGAGTTAAACAGCAGCATTATTGGTGTTAAACTGCAGCATTATTATTGTTAAACAGCAGCGTTATTGGTGATAAACATCAGCGTTATTGGAGTTAAACAGCAGCATTATTGGTGTTAAACAGCAGCGTTATTGGTGTTAAACAGCAGCATTATTGGTGTTAAACAGCATCTTTATTGGACTTAAAGATCATCTTTATTGATTTTAAACAGCAGCGTTATCTGTGTTATACAGCAATGTTATCAGTGTTTAACACCAGCGTTATTGGTTTTAAACTGTAGTGTTATTGGTGTTAAATAGCATCATTGTTACAGTTAAAGAACAGCATTATTGGTATTAAACAGGAGCATCATTGGAGTTAAACCACCTCGTTATTGGAGTTAAACAGCAGATTTATTGGTGATAAACAGCAGCGTTATTGGAGTTAAACCGTATTGTTATTGTTGTTAAACTGCAGCATTATTAGTGTTTATCAGTAGCGTTATTATTGTTAAAAGGCAGCATTATTGGAGTTATACAGCAGCCCTTTTGGTGTTAAATAGCAGCAACGTTATTGGATTTAACAGCAGCATTATTGACATTCAATCGCTGCGTTTTCGGACTTAATTAGCAGCGATATTGGATTTAAAAAGCAGCGTTATTGGAGTTAAACAGCAGCATTATTGGTGTTAAACAGCAGCGTTATTGGTGGGAAACAGCAGCTTTATTGGTGTTAACAGCCGCGTTATTGGTGTTAAACAGCAGCATTATTGGTGTTAAACAGCAGTTTATTGGCGATAAACAGCAGCGTTCTTCTAGTTAAACAGCAGCGTTATTGGTGTTAAACAGCAGCATTATTGATGTTAAAGAGTAGCATTGTTGGTGTTCAACTGCTGCATTATTGTTGTTCAACAGCAGCTTTCTCGGTGTTAAACAGCAGCGTTATTGGAGTTAAACAGCAGCGTTATTGAAGTTAAACAGCAGCGTTATTGGTATTAAACTGCAGCTCTATTGGATTTAAAGATCAGCATTATTGATTTTAAACAGCAGTGTTTTCAATGTTAAACAGCAATGATATCGGTGTTTAATGCCAGCGTTGTCGATTTTAAACTGTTGCGTTATTGGTGTTAAGCAGCATCATTGTTGCTGTTAAAGAACAGCGTTATTGGTGTAAAACAGGAGCATCATTGGAGTTAAACAGCAGTGTTAATGCTGTTAAACCGCTGCTTTATTGGAGATAAACAGCAGCGTTATTAGAGTTAAACAGCAGCGTTATTGGAATTAAAAAGCAGCGTTATCAGAGTTAATCAGCAGCGTGATAGTATTTAAAAAGCATTGTTCTTGGAGTTAAACAGCAGCGTTATTGCAGTTAACAGCATCATTGTTGCTGTTGAAGAACAGCGTTATTGGTGTTAATCAGCGCCATCATTGGAGTTAAACAACATTAATGGAATTAAACAGCAGCGTTATTGGATTGGACTTTAACGTCCGCGTTATCAGAGTTAATGAGCAGCATTATCGGTGTTAAACAGCAGCGTTATTGCTGTTAAAGAGCAGCGTTATTGGATTTAAACAGCAGCGTTATTGGAGTTAAACAGCAGCATTATTGGTGTTAAACAGCTGCTTTATTTGTGTTAAACAGCAGCGTTATTGGAGTTAAATAGCAGCGTTATTGGTGTTAAACTGCAGCTTTATTTGTGTTAAACAGCAGCGTTATTATAGTTAAACAGCTGCGTTATTGGAGTTAAACGGCAGCGTTATTGAAGTTAAACAGCAGTTTTATTGGTGTTAAACTGCAGCGTTATTGGATTTAAAAATCAGCGTTATTGCTTTTAAACAGCAGTGTTATCCGTTTTAAACAGCAATATTATTGGTGTTTAACACCAGCGTTATTGGTTTTAAACTGTAGCGTTATTGGTGTTAAATAGCATCATTGTTGCTGTTAAAGAACAGCGAAATTGGTGTTAAACAGTAGCATCATTGGAGTTAAACAGCACCGTTAATGGGGTTAAACAGCAGCGTTATTGGAGTTAAACAGCAGCGATATTGGAGATAAACAGCAGCGTTATTTGTGATAAACAGCAGCATTTTTGGTGTTAACCGCATCGTTATTGTGTTAAACAGCAGCATTACTACTATTAATCAGCAGCGTTATTAGTGTTAAACGGCAGCGTTATTGGAGTTAAACGGCAGCGTAATTGGAGTTAAACGGCAGCATTATTGGTTTTAAACTTCAGCTTTATTGGATTTAAAGATCAGCTTTATTGATTTTAAACAGCAGCGTTATCGGTGTTTTACAGCAATGTTAACGGTGATTAACATCAGCGTTATTGGCTTTAAACTGTAGCGTTATTGGTGCTAAATAGCATCATTGTTGGTTAAAGAACAGCATTATTGGTATTAAACAGGAGCATCATTGGAGTTAAACTGCAGCGTTATCGGAGTTAAACCGCATCGTTATTGTTGTTAAACTGCAGCATTATTAATGTTAAACAGCATCGTTATTATTGTTAAAAGGCAGCGTTATTGGAGTTAAACGGCAGCGATTTTGGTGTTAAACAGCAGCATTATAGTAGTTAAACAGCAGCATTATTAGTGATAAGCAGCAGCGTTAATGCCGTTAAACAGCAGCTTTATTGGAGCTAAACAGCAGCGTTATTGGAGTTAACAGCAGCGTTATTGGAGTTAAATAGCAGCGTTATTGGAATTAAAAAGCAGCATAATCGGAGTTAATCAGCAGCGTGACAGTATTTAAAAAGCAGCATTATTGGAGTTAAACAGCAGCTTTATTGCTGTTAAGGAGCAGCGTTATTGGATTTAAACACCAGCTTTATTGGTGTTAAACAGCAGCGTTATTGGAGGTAAACAGCAGCATTATTGGTGTTAAACAGCAACGTTATTGTAGTTAAACAGCAGGGTTATTGGTGTTAAACAGCAACATTATTGTCATTGAACAGCAGCGTTATTGGGATTAAACTGCAGCTTTTTTGGATTTAAAGATCATTGTTATTGGATTTAAAAAGCAGCGTTATTGGAGTTAAACAGTAGTGTCATTGCTGTTAAAGATCAGCATTATTGGATTTAAACTGCATCTATATTGGTGTAAAACAGCAGCATTATTGGAGTTAAACTGCAGTATTATTGCTGATAAAAAGCAACGTTATTCGAGTTTAACCACATCGTTATTGTTATTTAGCTGCAGCATTATTAGTGTTAAACAGCAGCGTTATTAGTGTTAAATGGCAGCGTTATTATAGTTAAACGGCCGCGCTTTTGGTGATAAACAGCAGTGTTATTGGAGTTAAACTGCATCGTTATGGTTGTTAAACTGCAGCATTATTACTGTTAAACAGCAGCGTTATTATTGTTAAAAGGCAGTGTTATTGGAGTTAAACGGCAGCGATTTTGGTGTTAAACAGCAGCATTATAGTAGTTAAACAGCAGCATTATTAGTGATAAGCAGCAGCGTTAATGCCGTTAAACAGCAGCTTTATTGGAGCTAAACAGCAGCGTTATTGGAGTTAACAGCAGCGTTATTGGAATTAAAAAGCAGCATTATCGGAGTTAATCAGCAGCGTGACAGTATTTAAAAAGCAGCATTATTGGAGTTAAACAGCAGCTTTATTGCTGTTAAGGAGCAGCGTTATTGGATTTAAACACCAGCTTTATTGGTGTTGAACAGCAGCGTTATTGGAGGTAAACAGCAGCGTTATTGGTGTTAATCAGCAACGTTATTGTAGTTAAACAGCAGGGTTATTGGTGTTAAACAGCAACATTATTGTCATTAAACAGCAGGGTTATTGGGATTAAACTGCAGCTTTATTGGATTTAAAGATCATCGTTATTGGATTTAAAAAAGCAGCGTTATTAGAGTTAAACAGTAGTGTCATTGCCGTTAAAGATCAGCGTTATTGGATTTAAACTGCATCTATATTGGTGTAAAACAGCAGCATTATTGGAGTTAAACAGCAGTATTATTGCTGATAAAAAGCAGCGTTATTCGAGTTTAACCACATCGTTATTGTTATTTAGCTGCAGCATTATTAGTGTTAAATAGCAGCGTTATTAGTGTTGAATGGCAGCGTAATTATAGTTAAACGGCCGCGCTTTTGGTGATAAACAGCAGCGTTATTGGAGTTAAACTGCATCATTATGGTTGTTAAACTGCAGCATTATTACTGTTAAACAGCAGCATTATTAGTGTTACACGGCAGCGTTATTGGAGTTCAATGACAGCTTTATTGGAGTGAAACAGCAGCATCATTTGAGTTAAACAGCAGCGTTATTGGTGTTAAACAGCAGCTTTATTGGAGTTAAACAGCAGCTTTATTGGAGTGAAACAGCAGCATCATTGGAGTTAAACAGCAGCATTATTGGTGTTAAATAGCAGCGTTATTGGTGTTAAATTGCAGCGTTATTGTTGTTAAACTGAATCATTATTAGTGTTAAGCAGCAGCGTTATTAGTGTTAAAGGGCAGCGTTATTGGTGTTAAACAGCAGCGTTATTGGTGTTAAACAGCAGCATTACTGGAATTAAATAGCAGCGTTATTGGTGTTAAACAGCAGCATTACTGGAGTTAAATAGCAGCATTATTGGTGTTAAACTGCAGCATTATTAGTGTTAAACAGCAGCGTTATTGGTGATAAACATCAGCGTTATTGTAGTTAAACAGCAGCTTTATTGCAGTTAAACAGCAGCTTTATTGGTGTTAAACAGCAGCATTATTGTAGTTAAACAGCAGCATTTTTGGTGATAAACAGCAGCATTATTGGAGTTAAACTGCATCGTTATGGTTGTTAAACTGCAGCATTATTACCGTTAAACAGCAGCGTTATTAGAGTTACACTGCAGCGTTATTGGAGTGCAACAGCAGCGTTATTGGAGTTAAACAGCAGCTTTATTGGTGTTAAACAGCAGCTTTATTGGAGTTAAACAGCAGCTTTATTGGAGTTAAACAGCATTGTTATTGTTGTTAAACTGAATCATTATTAGTGTTAAGCAGCAGCGTTATTAGTGTTAAAGGGCCCCGTTATTGGAGTTAAACAGCAACGATATTGGATATAAACAGCAGCGTTATTTGTTTTAAAGGGCAGCATTATTGGAGTTAAACAGCAGCTTTATTGCTGTTAAACAGCAGCATTATTGGAGTTAAACAGCAGCATTATTGGTGTTAAACTGCAGCATTATTATTGTTAAACAGCAGCGTTATTGGTGATAAACATCAGCGTTATTGGAGTTAAACAGCAGCATTATTGGTGTTAAACAGCAGCGTTATTGGTGTTAAACAGCAGCATTATTGGTGTTAAACAGCATCTTTATTGGACTTAAAGATCATCTTTATTGATTTTAAACAGCAGCGTTATCTGTGTTATACAGCAATGTTATCAGTGTTTAACACCAGCGTTATTGGTTTTAAACTGTAGTGTTATTGGTGTTAAATAGCATCATTGTTACAGTTAAAGAACAGCATTATTGGTATTAAACAGGAGCATCATTGGAGTTAAACCACCTCGTTATTGGAGTTAAACAGCAGATTTATTGGTGATAAACAGCAGCGTTATTGGAGTTAAACCGTATTGTTATTGTTGTTAAACTGCAGCATTATTAGTGTTTATCAGTAGCGTTATTATTGTTAAAAGGCAGCATTATTGGAGTTATACAGCAGCCCTTTTGGTGTTAAATAGCAGCAACGTTATTGGATTTAACAGCAGCATTATTGACATTCAATCGCTGCGTTTTCGGACTTAATTAGCAGCGATATTGGATTTAAAAAGCAGCGTTATTGGAGTTAAACAGCAGCATTATTGGTGTTAAACAGCAGCGTTATTGGTGGGAAACAGCAGCTTTATTGGTGTTAACAGCCGCGTTATTGGTGTTAAACAGCAGCATTATTGGTGTTAAACAGCAGTTTATTGGCGATAAACAGCAGCGTTCTTCTAGTTAAACAGCAGCGTTATTGGTGTTAAACAGCAGCATTATTGATGTTAAAGAGTAGCATTGTTGGTGTTCAACTGCTGCATTATTGTTGTTCAACAGCAGCTTTCTCGGTGTTAAACAGCAGCGTTATTGGAGTTAAACAGCAGCGTTATTGAAGTTAAACAGCAGCGTTATTGTCGTTAAACAGCTGCATTTTAGGTGGAAAACAGCAGTGTTATTGTAGTTAAACAGCTGCTTTTTAGCTGATAAACAGCAGCGTTATTGGTGTTAAATAGCTGCGTTTTAGCTGATAAACAGCAGCGTTATTGGAGTTAAACAGTAGCGTTTTCGGAGTTAATCAGCAGCTTTACTGGATTTAAAAAGTCGCGTTTTTGATGTTAAACAGCTTCCTTATTGGTGTTATACAGCAGCTTTATTGGATTTAAAGATCAGCGTTATTTGATTTGAACTGCAGCCTTGTTGGTGTTAAACTAAAGCTTTATTGAATTTAAAGATCAGCGTTATTGATTTTAAACAGCAGCGTTATTGGAGTTAAACAGCAGCTTTATTAGATTTAAAGATCAGTGTTATTGACTTTTACCAGCAGCATTATCGGTGTTAAACAACAATATTATCGGTGTTTAACACCATCGTTATCAGTTTTAAACTGTAGCGTTCTTGGTGTTAAACAGCATTATCGTTGCTGTTAAAGAACAGCGTTATTGGTGTTGAACAGGAGCATCATTGGAGTTAAACAGCAGCGTTAATGCAGTTAAACAGCAACGTTATTGGAGTTAAACAGCAGCATTATTGGAGTTAACAGCAGCGTTATTGGGGCTAAATAGCAGCGTTATTAGAGTTAAACAGCAGAATTATTGGAGTTAAACAGCAGCTTTATTGGTGTTAAACGCAGCGTTATTGGAGTTAACCCACATCGTTATTGGTGATAAACAGCAGCATTATTGGTGTTAAACAGCTGCATTATCGGTTTTAAACAACAGCGTTATCTGTGTTAAACAGCAGCGTTTCAGTGCTAAACAGCAGCATTATTAGTGTTATACGGCAGCGTTGTTGAAGTTAAACTGCAACGTTATTGGTGTTAAACAGCAACGTTATTGGTGTTATACAGCAGCGTTATTAGAGTTAAATAGCAGCGTTATTAGTGTCAAAAAACAGCGTTATTGTATTTAAACAGCAGCTTTATTTGTGTTAAACAGCAGCGTTGTTGGAGTAAACCGCATCGTTATTGTTGTTAAACTGCAGTATTATTCGTGTTAAAAAGCAGCTTTATTGTAGTTAAACAGCTGCGATATCGGTCTTAAACAGCAGCGTTATCTGTGTTAAACAGCAGTGTTATTGGCGTTAAACAGCAGCGTTTTTGGAGTTAAACAGCAGCGTTATTGGTGATAAACAGCAGCATTATTGGAGTTAAACCGCATCATTATTATTGTTAAACTGCAGCATTATTAATGTTAAAAAGCAGCCTTATTGTAGTAAAACAGCAGCGATATCGGTCTTAAACAACCGCATTATCTGTGTTAAACAGCAGCGTTATAGGTTTTCAACAGCCGCGTTATTGGAGTTAAACCACATCGTTATTGTTGTTAAACTGCAGCATTATTAGTGTTAAACAGCAGCGTTATTGGAGTTAAACAGCGGCGTTATTGGTATTAAACTGCAGCTCTATTGGATTTAAAGATCAGCATTATTGATTTTAAACAGCAGTGTTTTCAATGTTAAACAGCAATGATATCGGTGTTTAATACCAGCGTTGTCGATTTTAAACTGTTGCGTTATTGGTGTTAAGCAGCATCATTGTTGCTGTTAAAGAACAGCGTTATTGGTGTAAAACAGGAGCATCATTGGAGTTAAACAGCAGTGTTAATGCTGTTAAACCGCTGCTTTATTGGAGATAAACAGCAGCGTTATTGGAGTTAAACAGCAGCGTTATTGGAATTAAAAAGCAGCGTTATCAGAGTTAATCAGCAGCGTGATAGTATTTAAAAAGCATTGTTCTTGGAGTTAAACAGCAGCGTTATTGCAGTTAACAGCATCATTGTTGCTGTTGAAGAACAGCGTTATTGGTGTTAATCAGCGCCATCATTGGAGTTAAACAACATTAATGGAATTAAACAGCAGCGTTATTGGATTGGACTTTAACGTCCGCGTTATCAGAGTTAATGAGCAGCATTATCGGTGTTAAACAGCAGCGTTATTGCTGTTAAAGAGCAGCGTTATTGGATTTAAACAGCAGCGTTATTGGAGTTAAACAGCAGCATTATTGGTGTTAAACAGCTGCTTTATTTGTGTTAAACAGCAGCGTTATTGGAGCTAAACAGCAGCATTATTGGTGTTAAACTGCAGCTTTATTTGTGTTAAACAGCAGCGTTATTATAGTTAAACAGCTGCGTTATTGGAGTTAAACGGCAGCGTTATTGAAGTTAAACAGCAGCCTTATTGGTGTTAAACTGCAGCGTTATTGGATTTAAAAATCAGCGTTATTGCTTTTAAACAGCAGTGTTATCCATTTTAAACAGCAATATTATCGGTGTTTAACACCAGTGTTATTGGTTTTAAACTGTAGCGTTATTGGTGTTAAATAGCATCATTGTTGCTGTTAAAGAACAGCGATATTGGTGTTAAACAGGAGCATCATTGGAGTTAAACAGCACCGTTAATGGGGTTAAACAGCAGCGTTGTTGGAGTTAAACAGCAGCGTTGTTGGAGTTAAACAGCAGCGATATTGGAGATAAACAGCAGCGTTATTTGTGATAAACAGCAGCATTTTTGGTGTTAACCGCATCGTTATTGTGTTAAACAGCAGCATTACTACTATTAATCAGCAGCGTTATTAGTGTTAAACGGCAGCGTTATTGGAGTTAAACGGCAGCGTAATTGGAGTTAAACGGCAGCATTATTGGTTTTAAACTTCAGCTTTATTGGATTTAAAGATCAGCTTTATTGATTTTAAACAGCAGCGTTATCGGTGTTTTACAGCAATGTTAACGGTGATTAACATCAGCGTTATTGGCTTTAAACTGTAGCGTTATTGGTGCTAAATAGCATCATTGTTGGTTAAAGAACAGCATTATTGGTATTAAACAGGAGCATCATTGGAGTTAAACTGCAGCGTTATCGGAGTTAAACCGCATCGTTATTGTTGTTAAACTGCAGCATTATTAATGTTAAACAGCATCGTTATTATTGTTAAAAGGCAGCGTTATTGGAGTTAAACGGCAGCGATTTTGGTGTTAAACAGCAGCATTATAGTAGTTAAACAGCAGCATTATTAGTGATAAGCAGCAGCGTTAATGCCGTTAAACAGCAGCTTTATTGGAGCTAAACAGCAGCGTTATTGGAGTTAACAGCAGCGTTATTGGAGTTAAATAGCAGCGTTATTGGAATTAAAAAGCAGCATAATCGGAGTTAATCAGCAGCGTGACAGTATTTAAAAAGCAGCATTATTGGAGTTAAACAGCAGCTTTATTGCTGTTAAGGAGCAGCGTTATTGGATTTAAACACCAGCTTTATTGGTGTTAAACAGCAGCGTTATTGGAGGTAAACAGCAGCATTATTGGTGTTAAACAGCAACGTTATTGTAGTTAAACAGCAGGGTTATTGGTGTTAAACAGCAACATTATTGTCATTGAACAGCAGCGTTATTGGGATTAAACTGCAGCTTTTTTGGATTTAAAGATCATTGTTATTGGATTTAAAAAGCAGCGTTATTGGAGTTAAACAGTAGTGTCATTGCTGTTAAAGATCAGCATTATTGGATTTAAACTGCATCTATATTGGTGTAAAACAGCAGCATTATTGGAGTTAAACTGCAGTATTATTGCTGATAAAAAGCAGCGTTATTCGAGTTTAACCACATCGTTATTGTTATTTAGCTGCAGCATTATTAGTGTTAAACAGCAGCGTTATTAGTGTTAAATGGCAGCGTTATTATAGTTAAACGGCCGCGCTTTTGGTGATAAACAGCAGTGTTATTGGAGTTAAACTGCATCGTTATGGTTGTTAAACTGCAGCATTATTACTGTTAAACAGCAGCGTTATTATTGTTAAAAGGCAGTGTTATTGGAGTTAAACGGCAGCGATTTTGGTGTTAAACAGCAGCATTATAGTAGTTAAACAGCAGCATTATTAGTGATAAGCAGCAGCGTTAATGCCGTTAAACAGCAGCTTTATTGGAGCTAAACAGCAGCGTTATTGGAGTTAACAGCAGCGTTATTGGAATTAAAAAGCAGCGTTATCGGAGTTAATCAGCAGCGTGACAGTATTTAAAAAGCAGCATTATTGGAGTTAAACAGCAGCTTTATTGCTGTTAAGGAGCAGCGTTATTGGATTTAAACACCAGCTTTATTGGTGTTGAACAGCAGCGTTATTGGTGGTAAACAGCAGCGTTATTGGAGTTAAACCGCATCATTATTATTGTTAAACTGCAGCATTATTAATGTTAAAAAGCAGCCTTATTGTAGTAAAACAGCAGCGATATCGGTCTTAAACAACCGCATTATCTGTGTTAAACAGCAGCGTTATAGGTTTTCAACAGCCGCGTTATTGGAGTTAAACCACATCGTTATTGTTGTTAAACTGCAGCATTATTAGTGTTAAACAGCAGCGTTATTGGAGTTAAACAGCGGCGTTATTGGTATTAAACTGCAGCTCTATTGGATTTAAAGATCAGCATTATTGATTTTAAACAGCAGTGTTTTCAATGTTAAACAGCAATGATATCGGTGTTTAATACCAGCGTTGTCGATTTTAAACTGTTGCGTTATTGGTGTTAAGCAGCATCATTGTTGCTGTTAAAGAACAGCGTTATTGGTGTAAAACAGGAGCATCATTGGAGTTAAACAGCAGTGTTAATGCTGTTAAACCGCTGCTTTATTGGAGATAAACAGCAGCGTTATTGGAGTTAAACAGCAGCGTTATTGGAATTAAAAAGCAGCGTTATCAGAGTTAATCAGCAGCGTGATAGTATTTAAAAAGCATTGTTCTTGGAGTTAAACAGCAGCGTTATTGCAGTTAACAGCATCATTGTTGCTGTTGAAGAACAGCGTTATTGGTGTTAATCAGCGCCATCATTGGAGTTAAACAACATTAATGGAATTAAACAGCAGCGTTATTGGATTGGACTTTAACGTCCGCGTTATCAGAGTTAATGAGCAGCATTATCGGTGTTAAACAGCAGCGTTATTGCTGTTAAAGAGCAGCGTTATTGGATTTAAACAGCAGCGTTATTGGAGTTAAACAGCAGCATTATTGGTGTTAAACAGCTGCTTTATTTGTGTTAAACAGCAGCGTTATTGGAGCTAAACAGCAGCATTATTGGTGTTAAACTGCAGCTTTATTTGTGTTAAACAGCAGCGTTATTATAGTTAAACAGCTGCGTTATTGGAGTTAAACGGCAGCGTTATTGAAGTTAAACAGCAGCCTTATTGGTGTTAAACTGCAGCGTTATTGGATTTAAAAATCAGCGTTATTGCTTTTAAACAGCAGTGTTATCCATTTTAAACAGCAATATTATCGGTGTTTAACACCAGTGTTATTGGTTTTAAACTGTAGCGTTATTGGTGTTAAATAGCATCATTGTTGCTGTTAAAGAACAGCGATATTGGTGTTAAACAGGAGCATCATTGGAGTTAAACAGCACCGTTAATGGGGTTAAACAGCAGCGTTGTTGGAGTTAAACAGCAGCGTTGTTGGAGTTAAACAGCAGCGATATTGGAGATAAACAGCAGCGTTATTTGTGATAAACAGCAGCATTTTTGGTGTTAACCGCATCGTTATTGTGTTAAACAGCAGCATTACTACTATTAATCAGCAGCGTTATTAGTGTTAAACGGCAGCGTTATTGGAGTTAAACGGCAGCGTAATTGGAGTTAAACGGCAGCATTATTGGTTTTAAACTTCAGCTTTATTGGATTTAAAGATCAGCTTTATTGATTTTAAACAGCAGCGTTATCGGTGTTTTACAGCAATGTTAACGGTGATTAACATCAGCGTTATTGGCTTTAAACTGTAGCGTTATTGGTGCTAAATAGCATCATTGTTGGTTAAAGAACAGCATTATTGGTATTAAACAGGAGCATCATTGGAGTTAAACTGCAGCGTTATCGGTGTTAAACCGCATCATTATTGTTGTTAAACTGCAGCATTATTAATGTTAAACAGCATCGTTATTATTGTTAAAAGGCAGCGTTATTGGAGTTAAACGGCAGCGATTTTGGTGTTAAACAGCAGCATTATAGTAGTTAAACAGCAGCATTATTAGTGATAAGCAGCAGCGTTAATGCCGTTAAACAGCAGCTTTATTGGAGCTAAACAGCAGCGTTATTGGAGTTAACAGCAGCGTTATTGGAGTTAAATAGCAGCGTTATTGGAATTAAAAAGCAGCATAATCGGAGTTAATCAGCAGCGTGACAGTATTTAAAAAGCAGCATTATTGGAGTTAAACAGCAGCTTTATTGCTGTTAAGGAGCAGCGTTATTGGATTTAAACACCAGCTTTATTGGTGTTAAACAGCAGCGTTATTGGAGGTAAACAGCAGCATTATTGGTGTTAAACAGCAACGTTATTGTAGTTAAACAGCAGGGTTATTGGTGTTAAACAGCAACATTATTGTCATTGAACAGCAGCGTTATTGGGATTAAACTGCAGCTTTTTTGGATTTAAAGATCATTGTTATTGGATTTAAAAAGCAGCGTTATTGGAGTTAAACAGTAGTGTCATTGCTGTTAAAGATCAGCATTATTGGATTTAAACTGCATCTATATTGGTGTAAAACAGCAGCATTATTGGAGTTAAACTGCAGTATTATTGCTGATAAAAAGCAGCGTTATTCGAGTTTAACCACATCGTTATTGTTATTTAGCTGCAGCATTATTAGTGTTAAACAGCAGCGTTATTAGTGTTAAATGGCAGCGTTATTATAGTTAAACGGCCGCGCTTTTGGTGATAAACAGCAGTGTTATTGGAGTTAAACTGCATCGTTATGGTTGTTAAACTGCAGCATTATTACTGTTAAACAGCAGCGTTATTATTGTTAAAAGGCAGTGTTATTGGAGTTAAACGGCAGCGATTTTGGTGTTAAACAGCAGCATTATAGTAGTTAAACAGCAGCATTATTAGTGATAAGCAGCAGCGTTAATGCCGTTAAACAGCAGCTTTATTGGAGCTAAACAGCAGCGTTATTGGAGTTAACAGCAGCGTTATTGGAATTAAAAAGCAGCGTTATCGGAGTTAATCAGCAGCGTGACAGTATTTAAAAAGCAGCATTATTGGAGTTAAACAGCAGCTTTATTGCTGTTAAGGAGCAGCGTTATTGGATTTAAACACCAGCTTTATTGGTGTTGAACAGCAGCGTTATTGGTGGTAAACAGCAGCGTTATTGGTGTTAATCAGCAACGTTATTGTAGTTAAACAGCAGGGTTATTGGTGTTAAACAGCAACATTATTGTCATTAAACAGCAGGGTTATTGGGATTAAACTGCAGCTTTATTGGATTTAAAGATCATCGTTATTGGATTTAAAAAGCAGCGTTATTAGAGTTAAACAGTAGTGTCATTGCCGTTAAAGATCAGCGTTATTGGATTTAAACTGCATCTATATTGGTGTAAAACAGCAGCATTATTGGAGTTAAACAGCAGTATTATTGCTGATAAAAAGCAGCGTTATTCGAGTTTAACCACATCGTTATTGTTATTTAGCTGCAGCATTATTAGTGTTAAATAGCAGCGTTATTATAGTTAAACAGCTGCGTTATTGGAGTTAAACGGCAGCGTTATTGAAGTTAAACAGCAGCCTTATTGGTGTTAAACTGCAGCGTTATTGGATTTAAAAATCAGCGTTATTGCTTTTAAACAGCAGTGTTATCCGTTTTAAACAGCAATATTATCGGTGTTTAACACCAGTGTTATTGGTTTTAAACTGTAGCGTTATTGGTGTTAAATAGCATCATTGTTGCTGTTAAAGAACAGCGATATTGGTGTTAAACAGGAGCATCATTGGAGTTAAACAGCACCGTTAATGGGGTTAAACAGCAGCGTTGTTGGAGTTAAACAGCAGCGTTGTTGGAGTTAAACAGCAGCGATATTGGAGATAAACAGCAGCGTTATTTGTGATAAACAGCAGCATTTTTGGTGTTAACCGCATCGTTATTGTGTTAAACAGCAGCATTACTACTATTAATCAGCAGCGTTATTAGTGTTAAACGGCAGCGTTATTGGAGTTAAACGGCAGCGTAATTGGAGTTAAACGGCAGCATTATTGGTTTTAAACTTCAGCTTTATTGGATTTAAAGATCAGCTTTATTGATTTTAAACAGCAGCGTTATCGGTGTTTTACAGCAATGTTAACGGTGATTAACATCAGCGTTATTGGCTTTAAACTGTAGCGTTATTGGTGCTAAATAGCATCATTGTTGGTTAAAGAACAGCATTATTGGTATTAAACAGGAGCATCATTGGAGTTAAACTGCAGCGTTATCGGAGTTAAACCGCATCGTTATTGTTGTTAAACTGCAGCATTATTAATGTTAAACAGCATCGTTATTATTGTTAAAAGGCAGCGTTATTGGAGTTAAACGGCAGCGATTTTGGTGTTAAACAGCAGCATTATAGTAGTTAAACAGCAGCATTATTAGTGATAAGCAGCAGCGTTAATGCCGTTAAACAGCAGGTTTATTGGAGCTAAACAGCAGCGTTATTGGAGTTAACAGCAGCGTTATTGGAGTTAAATAGCAGCGTTATTGGAATTAAAAAGCAGCATAATCGGAGTTAATCAGCAGCGTGACAGTATTTAAAAAGCAGCATTATTGGAGTTAAACAGCAGCTTTATTGCTGTTAAGGAGCAGCGTTATTGGATTTAAACACCAGCTTTATTGGTGTTAAACAGCAGCGTTATTGGAGGTAAACAGCAGCATTATTGGTGTTAAACAGCAACGTTATTGTAGTTAAACAGCAGGGTTATTGGTGTTAAACAGCAACATTATTGTCATTAAACAGCAGCGTTATTGGGATTAAACAGCAGCTTTTTTGGATTTAAACTTCATCGTTATTGGATTTAAAAAGCAGCGTTATTGGAGTTAAACAGTAGTGTCATTGCTGTTAAAGATCAGCATTATTGGATTTAAACTGCATCTATATTGGTGTAAAACAGCAGCATTATTGGAGTTAAACTGCAGTATTATTGCTGATAAAAAGCAGCGTTATTCGAGTTTAACCACATCGTTATTGTTATTTAGCTGCAGCATTATTAGTGTTAAACAGCAGCGTTATTAGTGTTAAATGGCAGCGTTATTATAGTTAAACGGCCGCGCTTTTGGTGATAAACAGCAGTGTTATTGGAGTTAAACTGCATCGTTATGGTTGTTAAACTGCAGCATTATTACTGTTAAACAGCAGCGTTATTATTGTTAAAAGGCAGTGTTATTGGAGTTAAACAGCAGCGATTTTGGTGTTAAACAGCAGCATTATAGTAGTTAAACAGCAGCATTATTAGTGATAAGCAGCAGCGTTAATGCCGTTAAACAGCAGCTTTATTGGAGCTAAACAGCAGCGTTATTGGAGTTAACAGCAGCGTTATTGGAATTAAAAAGCAGCGTTATCGGAGTTAATCAGCAGCGTGACAGTATTTAAAAAGCAGCATTATTGGAGTTAAACAGCAGCTTTATTGCTGTTAAGGAGCAGCGTTATTGGATTTAAACACCAGCTTTATTGGTGTTGAACAGTAGCGTTATTGGAGGTAAACAGCAGCGTTATTGGTGTTAATCAGCAACGTTATTGTAGTTAAACAGCAGGGTTATTGGTGTTAAACAGCAACATTATTGTCATTAAACAGCAGGGTTATTGGGATTAAACTGCAGCTTTATTGGATTTAAAGATCATCGTTATTGGATTTAAAAAGCAGCGTTATTAGAGTTAAACAGTAGTGTCATTGCCGTTAAAGATCAGCGTTATTGGATTTAAACTGCATCTATATTGGTGTAAAACAGCAGCATTATTGGAGTTAAACAGCAGTATTATTGCTGATAAAAAGCAGCGTTATTCGAGTTTAACCACATCGTTATTGTTATTTAGCTGCAGCATTATTAGTGTTAAATAGCAGCGTTATTATAGTTAAACAGCTGCGTTATTGGAGTTAAACGGCAGCGTTATTGAAGTTAAACAGCAGCCTTACTGGTGTTAAACTGCAGCGTTATTGGATTTAAAAATCAGCGTTATTGCTTTTAAACAGCAGTGTTATCCGTTTTTAAACAGCAATATTTCGGTGTTTAACACCAGTGTTATTGGTTTTAAACTGTAGCGTTATTGGTGTTAAATAGCATCATTGTTGCTGTTAAAGAACAGCGATATTGGTGTTAAACAGGAGCATCATTGGAGTTAAACAGCACCGTTAATGGGGTTAAACAGCAGCGTTGTTGGAGTTAAACAGCAGCGTTGTTGGAGTTAAACAGCAGCGATATTGGAGATAAACAGCAGCGTTATTTGTGATAAACAGCAGCATTTTTGGTGTTAACCGCATCGTTATTGTGTTAAACAGCAGCATTACTACTATTAATCAGCAGCGTTATTAGTGTTAAACGGCAGCGTTATTGGAGTTAAACGGCAGCGTAATTGGAGTTAAACGGCAGCATTATTGGTTTTAAACTTCAGCTTTATTGGATTTAAAGATCAGCTTTATTGATTTTAAACAGCAGCGTTATCGGTGTTTTACAGCAATGTTAACGGTGATTAACATCAGCGTTATTGGCTTTAAACTGTAGCGTTATTGGTGCTAAATAGCATCATTGTTGGTTAAAGAACAGCATTATTGGTATTAAACAGGAGCATCATTGGAGTTAAACTGCAGCGTTATCGGAGTTAAACCGCATCGTTATTGTTGTTAAACTGCAGCATTATTAATGTTAAACAGCATCGTTATTATTGTTAAAAGGCAGCGTTATTGGAGTTAAACGGCAGCGATTTTGGTGTTAAACAGCAGCATTATAGTAGTTAAACAGCAGCATTATTAGTGATAAGCAGCAGCGTTAATGCCGTTAAACAGCAGCTTTATTGGAGCTAAACAGCAGCGTTATTGGAGTTAACAGCA
>JANJGN010004630.1:0-31521 GCA_026770705.1 Isurus oxyrinchus
GGCGCAGAGAGAGAGAGTGAGATGCAGAGAGAGAGAGAGCGAGACGCAGAGAGAGAGAGAGAGAGAGATGCAGAGAGAGGGACGCAGAGAGAGAGAGAGGGACGCAGAGAGAGCGAGACGCAGAGAGAGAGAGAGAGATGCAGAGAAGAGAGGGACGCAGAGAGAGAGAGAGGGGACGCAGAGAGAGAGAGAGAGGGATGCAGAGAGAGAGAGACGCAGAGAGAGAGGTACGCAGAGAGAGAGAGAGGGACGCAGAGAGAGAGAGGGACGCAGAGAGAGAGAGGGACGCAGAGAGAGTGAGGGACGCAGAGAGAGAGAGGGACGCAGAGAGAGAGAGGGGACGCAGGAGAGAGAGAGGGACGCAGAGAGAGAGAGGGGACGCAGAGAGAGAGAGGGACGCAGAGAGAGAGAGGGGACGCAGAGAGAGAGAGAGGGACGCAGAGAGAGCGAGACGCAGAGAGAGAGAGAGAGAGATGCAGAGAGAGAGAGGGACAGAGAGAGAGAGAGGGACGCAGAGGGAGAGAGATGCAGAGAGAGAGAGGGACGCAGAGAGAGAGAGAGGGACGCAGAGAGAGAAGAGAGAGAGAGACGCAGAGAGAGAGGTACGCAGAGAGAGAGAGAGGGAGACGCAGAGAGAGAGAGAGACGCAGAGAGAGAGAGGGACGCAGAGAGAGAGAGAGACGCAGAGAGAGAGAGAGACGCAGAGAGAGAGAGAGGGACGCAGAGAGAGAGAGGGACGCAGAGAGAGAGAGAGAGACGCAGAGAGAGAGAGAGAGACGCAGAGAGAGAGAGAGCGAGACGCAGAGAGAGAGAGAGCGAGACGCAGAGAGAGAGAGAGCGAGACGCAGAGAGAGAGAGAGAGCGAGACGCAGAGAGAGCGAGAGCGAGACGCAGAGAGAGCGGAGAGCGAGACGCAGAGAGAACGAGAGCGAGACGCAGAGAGAACGAGAGCGAGACGCAGAGAGAGGGAGAGCGAGACGCAGAGAGAGAGAGCGAGACGCAGAGAGAGAGAGAGCGAGACGCAGAGAGAGAGATGGAGAGAGAGAGAGACGCAGAGAGAGCGAGAGCGAGACGCAGAGAGAGAGAGAGTGCGAGAGCGAGACGCAGAGAAAGAGTGCGAGAGCGAGACGCAGAGAGAGAGAGAGAGCGAGACGCAGAGAGAGAGCGAGACGCAGAGAGAGAGAGAGCGAGACGAAGAGAGAGAGACCGAGACGCAGAGAGAGAGCGAGACGCAGAGAGAGAGAGCGAGACGCAGAGAGAGAGAGCGAGACGCAGAGAGAGAGAGCGAGACGCAGAGAGAGAGAGCGAGACGCAGAGAGAGAGAGCGAGACGCAGAGAGAGAGAGCGAGACGCAGAGAGAGAGAGAGAGCGAGACGCAGAGAGAGAGAGCGAGACGCAGAGAGAGAGAGCGAGACGCAGAGAGAGAGACCGAGACGCAGAGAGAGAGACCGAGACGCAGAGAGAGAGAGCGAGACGCAGAGAGAGAGAGCGAGACGCAGAGAGAGAGAGCGAGACGCAGAGAGAGAGAGCGAGACGCAGAGATAGAGAGCGAGACGCAGAGAGAGAGAGCGAGACGCAGAGAGAGAGAGCGAGACGCAGAGAGAGAGAGCGAGACGCAGAGAGAGAGAGCGAGACGCAGAGAGAGAGAGCGAGACGCAGAGAAAGAGAGCGAGGCGCAGAGAGAGAGAGAGCGAGACGCAGAGAGAGAGAGAGCGAGACGCAGAGAGAGAGAGAGAGTGAGACGCAGAGAGAGCGAGACGCAGAGAGAGAGAGCAAGACGCAGAGAGAGAGAGAGAGCGAGACGCAGAGAGAGAGAGCGAGACGCAGAGAGAGAGAGCGAGACGCAGAGCGAGAGAGAGCGAGACGCAGAGCGAGAGAGAGCGAGACGCAGAGAGAGAGCGAGACGCAGAGAGAGAGAGCGAGACGCAGAGAGAGCGAGACGCAGAGAGAGAGAGCGAGACGCAGAGAGAGAGAGCGAGACGCAGAGAGAGAGAGCGAGACGCAGAGAGAGAGAGCGAGACGCAGAGAGAGAGAGAGAGCGAGACGCAGAGACAGAGAGAGCGAGACGCAGAGACAGAGAGAGCGAGATGGAGAGAGAGAGCGAGACGCAGAGAGAGAAAGAGAGAGAGCGAGACGCAGAGAGAGAGGGAGAGAGAGCGAGACACAGAGAGAGAGCGAGACGCAGAGAGAGAGAGCGAGACGCAGAGAGAGAGCGAGATGCATAGAGAGCGAGAGCAAGACGCAGAGAGAGAGAGAGCGAGACGCAGAGAGAGCGAGAGGGAGACGCAGAGAGAGAGAGAGCGAGACGCAGAGAGAGCGAGACGCAGAGAGAGCGAGACGCAGAGAGAGCGAGAGCGAGACGCAGAGGAGAGCGAGAGCGAGACGCAGAGAGAGAGTGAGAGCGAGACGCAGAGAGAGAGAGCGAGTCGCAGAGAGAGAGCGAGACGCAGAGAGAGAGAGCGAGACGCATAGAGAGCGAGAGCGAGACGCAGAGAGAGAGAGAGCGAGACGCAGAGAGAGCGAGAGCGAGACGCAGAGAGAGCGAGAGAGCGAGACGCAGAGAGAGAGAGCGAGACGCAGAGAGAGAGAGCGAGACGCAGAGAGAGAGAGCGAGACGCAGAGAGAGAGAGCGAGACGCAGAGAGCGAGACGCAGAGAGAGAGAGAGAGCGAGACGCAGAGAGAGAGAGAGAGAGAGCGAGACGCAGAGAGAGCGAGAGCGAGACGCAGAGAGAGAAAGAGAGAGCGAGACGCAGAGAGAGCGAGCGAGACGCGGAGAGAGAGAGCGAAACGCAGAGAGAGAGAGCGAGACGCAGAGAGAGAGAGCGAGACGCATAGAGAGCGAGAGCGAGACGCAGAGAGAGCGAGAGCGAGACGCAGAGAGAGCGAGAGCGAGACGCAGAGAGAGCGAGAGCGAGACGCAGAGTGAGCGAGAGCGAGACGCAGAGAGAGAGAGAGAGTGAGGCACAGAGAGAGAGAGAGAGAGAGCGAGGCGCAGAGAGAGAGAGAGACAAAGAGAGCGAGGCGCAGAGAGAGAGTGAGATGCAGAGAGAGAGAGAGAGACGCAGAGAGAGAGAGGGACGCAGAGAGAGAGGGACGCAGAGAGAGAGGGACGCAGAGAGAGAGCGAGACGCAGAGAGAGAGCGAGACGCAGAGAGAGAGCGAGACGCAGAGAGAGAGAGAGACGCAGAGAGAGAGCGAGACGCAGAGAGAGAGCGAGATGCAGAGAGAGAGCGAGACGCAGCGAGAGAGAGAGACGCAGAGAGAGAGAGAGACGCAGAGAGAGAGAGAGACGCAGAGAGAGAGAGAGGGACGCAGAGAGAGACAGAGGGACGCAGAGAGAGACAGAGGGACGCAGAGAGAGACAGAGTGACGCAGAGAGAGACAGAGGGACGCAGAGAGAGACAGAGGGACGCAGAGACAGAGAGAGGGACGCAGAGACAGAGAGAGGGACGCAGAGACAGAGAGAGGGACGCAGAGAGAGAGAGGGACGCAGAGACAGAGAGAGGGACGCAGAGACAGAGAGAGGGACGCAGAGACAGAGAGAGGTACGCAGAGAGAGAGAGAGACGCAGAGAGAGAGAGAGAGAGATGCAGAGAAAGAGAGATGCTGAGAGAGAGAGGGACGCAGAGAGAGAGAGGGACGCAGAGAGAGAGAGGGACGCAGAGAGAGAGAGGGACGCAGAGAGAGAGAGGGACGCAGAGAGAGAGAGGGGGACGCAGAGAGAGAGAGGGGGACGCAGAGAGAGAGAGGGGGGACGCAGAGAGAGAGAGGGGGACGCAGAGAGAGAGAGGGGGACGCAGAGAGAGAGAGGGGGACGCAGAGAGAGGGGGACGCAGAGAGAGAGAGAGGCACGCAGAGAGAGAGAGAGGCACGCAGAGAGAGAGAGAGGCACGCAGAGAGAGAGACGCAGAGAGAGAGAGACGCAGAGAAAGAGAGACGCAGAGAGAGAGAGAGTGATGCAGAGAGAGAGCGAGAGCGAGACGCAGAGAGAGAGAGAGCGAGACGCAGAGAGAGAGAGAGCGAGACCCAGAGAGAGCGAGACGCAGAGAGAGAGAGAGCGAGACGCAGAGAGAGCGAGAGCGAGACGCAGAGAGAGCGAGAGCGAGACGCAGAGAGAGCGAGAGCGAGACGCAGAGAGAGGGAGAGCGAGACGCAGAGAGAGAGAGCGAGATGCAGAGACAGAGAGCTAGAGCGAGACGCAGAGACAGAGAGCGAGAGCGAGACGCAGAGAGAGAGAGCGAGACGCAGAGAGAGAGAGAGCGAGACGCAGAGAGAGAGAGAGAGAGAGAGCGAGACGCAGAGAGAGCGAGAGCGAGACGCAGAGAGAGAGAGAGCGAGACGCAGAGAGCGAGCGAGACGCAGAGAGAGAGAGAGCGAGACGCGGAGAGAGAGAGCGAGACGCAGAGAGAGAGAGCGAGACGCAGAGAGAGAGAGCGAGACGCAGAGAGAGAGAGCGAGACGCATAGAGAGCGAGAGCGAGACGCAGAGAGAGCGAGAGCGAGACGCAGAGAGAGCGAGAGCGAGACGCAGAGTGAGCGAGAGCGAGATGCAGAGAGAGAGAGAGAGTGAGGCACAGAGAGAGAGAGAGAGAGAGCGAGGCGCAGAGAGAGAGAGAGACAAAGAGAGCGAGGCGCAGAGAGAGAGTGAGATGCAGAGAGAGAGAGAGGGACGCAGAGAGAGAGGGACGCAGAGAGAGAGGGACGCAGAGAGAGAGCGAGACGCAGAGAGAGAGCGAGACGCAGAGAGAGAGAGAGACGCAGAGAGAGAGAGAGACGCAGAGAGAGAGCGAGACGCAGAGAGAGAGCGAGACGCAGAGAGAGAGCGAGACGCAGCGAGAGAGAGAGACGCAGAGAGAGAGAGAGACGCAGAGAGAGAGAGAGACGCAGAGAGAGACAGAGGGACGCAGAGAGAGACAGAGGGACGCAGAGAGAGACAGAGGGACGCAGAGAGAGACAGAGGGACGCAGAGAGAGACAGAGTGACGCAGAGAGAGACAGAGGGACGCAGAGAGAGACAGAGGGACGCAGAGACAGAGAGAGGGACGCAGAGACAGAGAGAGGGACGCAGAGACAGAGAGAGGGACGCAGAGAGAGAGGGGGACGCAGAGACAGAGAGAGGGACGCAGAGACAGAGAGAGGGACGCAGAGACAGAGAGAGGTACGCAGAGAGAGAGAGAGACGCAGAGAGAGAGAGAGAGAGATGCAGAGAAAGAGAGATGCTGAGAGAGAGAGGGACGCAGAGAGAGAGAGGGACGCAGAGAGAGAGAGGGGGACGCAGAGAGAGAGAGGGGGACGCAGAGAGAGAGAGGGGGACGCAGAGAGAGAGAGGGGGACGCAGAGAGAGAGAGGGGGGACGCAGAGAGAGAGAGACGGACGCAGAGAGAGAGAGACGCAGAGAGAGGCACGCAGAGAGAGAGAGAGGCACGCAGAGAGAGAGACGCAGAGAGAGAGAGACGCAGAGAAAGAGAGACGCAGAGAGAGAGAGAGAGTGATGCAGAGAGAGAGCGAGAGCGAGACGCAGAGAGAGAGAGAGCGAGACGCAGAGAGAGAGAGAGCGAGACGCAGAGAGAGAGAGAGCGAGACGCAGAGAGAGCGAGACGCAGAGAGAGAGAGAGCGAGACGCAGAGAGAGAGAGAGCGAGACGCAGAGAGAGCGAGAGCGAGACGCAGAGAGAGCGAGAGCGAGACGCAGAGAGAGCGAGAGCGAGACGCAGAGAGAGGGAGAGCGAGACGCAGAGAGAGAGAGCGAGATGCAGAGACAGAGAGCTAGAGCGAGACGCAGAGACAGAGAGCGAGAGCGAGACGCAGAGAGAGAGAGCGAGACGCAGAGAGAGAGAGAGCGAGACGCAGAGAGAGAGAGAGAGACACAGAGAGAGAGAGAGACGCAGAGAGAGCGAGACGCAGAGAGAGAGAGAGAGCAAGACGCAGAGAGAGAGAGAGAGACGCAGAGAGAGACAGAGAGCGAGACGCAGAAAGAAAGAGAGGGAAAGCAAGACGCAGAGAGACAGTGAGACGCAGAGAGAGAGAGAGATGCAGAGAGAGGGACGCAGAGAGAGAGAGAGGGACGCAGAGAGAGCGAGACGCAGAGAGAGAGAGAGAGATGCAGAGAGAGAGAGAGAGGGACGCAGAGAGAGAGAGAGAGGGGACGCAGAGAGAGAGAGAGAGGGACGCAGAGAGAGAGAGATGCAGAGAGAGAGAGGGACGCAGAGAGAGAGAGAGGGACGCAGAGAGAGAGAGAGAGAGAGAGACGCAGAGAGAGAGGTACGCAGAGAGAGAGAGAGGGAGACGCAGAGAGAGAGAGAGACGCAGAGAGAGAGAGGGACGCAGAGAGAGAGAGGGGACGCAGAGAGAGAGAGAGGGACGCAGAGAGAGCGAGACGCAGAGAGAGAGAGAGAGCAAGACGCAGAGAGAGAGAGAGAGACGCAGAGAGAGACAGAGAGCGAGACGCAGAAAGAAAGAGAGGGAAAGCAAGACGCAGAGAGACAGTGAGACGCAGAGAGAGAGAGCGATACGCAGAAAGAAACAGAGGGAAAGCAAGACGCAGAGAGAGACAGCGAGGCGCAGAGAGAGAGAGAGAGCGAGGTGCAGAGAGAGAGAGCGAGGTGCAGAGAGAGAGCGAGATGCAGAGAGAGAGAGATGCAGAGAGAGAGAGATGCAGAGAGAGAGAGAGAGCGAGATGCAGAGAGAGAGAGAGAGCGAGCAAGACGCAGAGAGAGCGAGCGAGACGCAGAGAGAGAGAGATGCAGAGAGAGCGAGCGAGACGCAGAGAGAGCGAGCGAGACGCAGAGAGAGCGAGCGAGACGCAGAGAGAGCGAGCGAGACGCAGAGAGAGCGAGCGAGACGCAGAGTGAGAGAGAGCGAGACGCAGAGAGAGAGAGAGCGAGACGCAGAGAGAGAGAGTGAGATGCAGAGAGAGAGAGAGAGAGAGAGACGCAGAGAGAGAGAGAGAGAGAGATGCAGAGAGAGAGAGAGAGATGCAGAGAGAGGGACGCAGAGAGAGAGAGAGGGACGCAGAGGAGAGCGAGACGCAGAGAGAGAGAGAGAGAGAGAGAGCGAGGCGCAGAGAGAGAGAGTGAGATGCAGAGAGAGAGAGAGCGAGACGCAGAGAGAGAGAGAGCGAGACGCAGAGAGAGCGAGACGCAGAGAGAGAGAGAGCGAGACGCAGAGAGAGCGAGACGCAGAGAGAGAGAGAGCGAGACGCAGAGAGAGAGAGAGCGAGACGCAGAGAGAGCGAGAGCGAGACGCAGAGAGAGCGAGAGCGAGACGCAGAGAGAGCGAGAGCGAGACGCAGAGAGAGGGAGAGCGAGACGCAGAGAGAGAGAGCGAGATGCAGAGACAGAGAGCTAGAGCGAGACGCAGAGACAGAGAGCGAGAGCGAGACGCAGAGAGAGAGAGCGAGACGCAGAGAGAGAGAGAGCGAGACGCAGAGAGAGAGAGAGAGACACAGAGAGAGAGAGAGACGCAGAGAGAGCGAGACGCAGAGAGAGAGAGAGAGCAAGACGCAGAGAGAGAGAGAGAGACGCAGAGAGAGACAGAGAGCGAGACGCAGAAAGAAAGAGAGGGAAAGCAAGACGCAGAGAGACAGTGAGACGCAGAGAGAGAGAGAGATGCAGAGAGAGGGACGCAGAGAGAGAGAGAGGGACGCAGAGAGAGCGAGACGCAGAGAGAGAGAGAGAGATGCAGAGAGAGAGAGAGAGGGACGCAGAGAGAGAGAGAGGGACGCAGAGAGAGAGAGAGAGGGACGCAGAGAGAGAGAGATGCAGAGAGAGAGAGGGACGCAGAGAGAGAGAGAGGGACGCAGAGAGAGAGAGAGAGAGAGAGACGCAGAGAGAGAGGTACGCAGAGAGAGAGAGAGGGAGACGCAGAGAGAGAGAGAGACGCAGAGAGAGAGAGGGACGCAGAGAGAGAGAGGGACGCAGAGAGAGAGAGAGGGACGCAGAGAGAGCGA
This sequence comes from Isurus oxyrinchus, assembly GCA_026770705.1. Lineage (NCBI taxonomy): Eukaryota > Metazoa > Chordata > Chondrichthyes > Lamniformes > Lamnidae > Isurus > Isurus oxyrinchus. Next base: position 7,947 of record JANJGN010004630.1, read on the forward strand.
GACGCAGAGAGAGAGAGAGAGCAAGACGCAGAGAGAGAGAGAGAGACGCAGAGAGAGACAGAGAGCGAGACGCAGAAAGAAAGAGAGGGAAAGCAAGACGCAGAGAGACAGTGAGACGCAGAGAGAGAGAGCGATACGCAGAAAGAAACAGAGGGAAAGCAAGACGCAGAGAGAGACAGCGAGGCGCAGAGAGAGAGAGAGAGCGAGGTGCAGAGAGAGAGAGCGAGGTGCAGAGAGAGAGCGAGATGCAGAGAGAGAGAGATGCAGAGAGAGAGAGATGCAGAGAGAGAGAGAGAGAGCGAGATGCAGAGAGAGAGAGAGAGCGAGCAAGACGCAGAGAGAGCGAGCGAGACGCAGAGAGAGAGAGATGCAGAGAGAGCGAGCGAGACGCAGAGAGAGCGAGCGAGACGCAGAGAGAGCGAGCGAGACGCAGAGAGAGCGAGCGAGACGCAGAGAGAGCGAGCGAGACGCAGAGTGAGAGAGAGCGAGACGCAGAGAGAGAGAGAGCGAGACGCAGAGAGAGAGAGTGAGATGCAGAGAGAGAGAGAGAGAGAGAGACGCAGAGAGAGAGAGAGAGAGATGCAGAGAGAGAGAGAGAGATGCAGAGAGAGGGACGCAGAGAGAGAGAGAGGGACGCAGAGAGAGCGAGACGCAGAGAGAGAGAGAGAGAGAGAGAGAGAGAGCGAGGCGCAGAGAGAGAGAGTGAGATGCAGAGAGAGAGAGAGCGAGACGCAGAGAGAGAGAGAGAGAGAGAGATGCAGAGAGAGGGACGCAGAGAGAGAGAGAGGGACGCAGAGAGAGCGAGACGCAGAGAGAGAGAGAGAGATGCAGAGAGAGAGAGAGGGACGCAGAGAGAGAGAGAGAGGGATGCAGAGAGAGAGAGACGCAGAGAGAGAGGTACGCAGAGAGAGAGAGAGGGACGCAGAGAGAGAGAGAGGGACGCAGAGAGAGAGAGGGACGCAGAGAGAGAGAGGGACGCAGAGAGAGAGAGGGACGCAGAGAGAGAGAGGGACGCAGAGAGAGAGAGGGACGCAGAGAGAGAGAGAGGGACGCAGAGAGAGCGAGACGCAGAGAGAGAGAGAGAGAGAGAGAGGGGACAGAGAGAGAGAGAGGGACGCAGAGAGAGAGAGATGCAGAGAGAGAGAGGGACGCAGAGAGAGAGAGAGGGACGCAGAGAGAGAGAGAGAGAGAGACGCAGAGAGAGAGGTACGCAGAGAGAGAGAGAGGGAGACGCAGAGAGAGAGAGAGACGCAGAGAGAGAGAGGGACGCAGAGAGAGAGAGAGACGCAGAGAGAGAGAGGGACGCAGAGAGAGAGAGGGACGCAGAGAGAGAGAGAGAGACGCAGAGAGAGAGAGAGAGACGCAGAGAGAGAGAGAGCGAGACGCAGAGAGAGAAAGAGCGAGACGCAGAGAGAGAGAGAGAGCGAGACGCAGAGAGAGCGAGAGCGAGACGCAGAGAGAGCGAGAGCGAGACGCAGAGAGAGCGAGAGCGAGACGCAGAGAGAACGAGAGCGAGACGCAGAGAGAGGGAGAGCGAGACGCAGAGAGAGGGAGAGCGAGACGCAGAGAGAGAGAGCGAGACGCAGAGAGAGAGAGAGCGAGACGCAGAGAGAGAGATGGAGAGAGAGAGAGACGCAGAGAGAGCGAGAGCGAGACGCAGAGAGAGAGAGAGAGCGAGAGCGAGACGCAGAGAGAGAGAGAGCGAGAGCGAGACGCAGAGAGAGAGAGCGAGACGCAGAGAGAGAGAGCGAGACGCAGAGAGAGAGAGCGAGACGCAGAGAGAGAGAGCGAGACGCAGAGAGAGAGAGCGAGACGCAGAGAGAGAGAGCGAGACGCAGAGAGAGAGAGCGAGACGCAGACAGAGAGAGCGAGACGCAGACAGAGAGAGCGAGACGCAGACAGAGAGAGCGAGACGCAGACAGAGAGAGCGAGACGCAGACAGAGAGAGCGAGACGCAGACAGAGAGAGCGAGACGCAGACAGAGAGAGAGCGAGACGCAGAGAGAGAGAGCGAGACGCAGAGAGAGAGAGCGAGACGCAGAGAGAGAGAGCGAGGTGCAGAGACAGAGAGCTAGAGCGAGATGCAGAGACAGAGAGCGAGAGCGAGACGCAGAGAGAGCGAGACGCAGAGAGAGAGAGAGCGAGACGCAGAGAGAGAGAGACGCAGAGAGAGAGAGAGACGCAGAGAGAGAGAGACGCAGAGAGAGAGAGAGAGAGACGCAGAGAGAGAGGGATGCAGAGAGAGAAGGATGCAGAGAGAGAGAGATGCAGAGAGAGAGAGCGAGACGCAGAGAGAGAGAGCGAGACGCAGAGAGAGCGAGACGCAGAGAGAGACCCAGAGAGACGCAGAGAGAGAGAGACGCAGAAACGCAGAGAGCAAGACGCAGAGAGACAGAGAGCGCGAGACGCAGAGAGAGAGCGCGAGACGCAGACAGAGAGAGAGCGAGACGCAGACAGAGAAAGCGAGGCACAGAGAGAGCGAGACGCAGAGAGAGAGAGTGAGGCACAGAGAGAGCGCGAGACGCAGAGAGAGAGAGAGACGCAGAGAGAGAGAGAGACGCAGAGAGAGAGAGAGACGCAGAGAGAGAGAGAGACGCAGAGAGAGAGAGAGACGCAGAGAGAGAGAGAGAGACGCAGAGAGAGAGAGAGACGCAGAGAGAGAGAGAGAGACGCAGAGAGAGAGAGAGACGCAGAGAGAGAGAGAGACGCAGAGAGAGAGAGAGAGACGCAGAGAGAGAGAGAGACGCAGAGAGAGAGAGAGATGCAGAGACAGAGAAGGACGCAGAGAGAGAGAGATGCAGAGACAGAGAGGGACGCAGAGAGAGAGAGAGGGACGCAGAGAGAGAGAGAGAGAGACGCAGAGAGAGAGAGAGAGACGCAGAGAGAGAGACGCAGAGAGAGAGACGCAGAGAGAGAGACGCAGAGAGAGAGACGCAGAGAGAGAGACGCAGAGAGAGAGAGACGCAGAGAGAGAGACGCAGAGAGAGAGAGACGCAGAGAGAGAGAGACGCAGAGAGAGAGAGACGCAGAGAGAGAGATGCAGAGAGAGAGGGGGACGCAGAGAGAGAGAGAGACGCAGAGAGCGAGTGAGACGCAGAGAGAGAGAAAGAGCGAGACGCAGAGAGCGAGCGAGACGCAGGGAGAGAGCGAGCGAGACGCAGGGAGAGAGCGAGCGAGACGCAGGGAGAGAGCGAGCGAGACGCAGGGAGAGAGCGAGCGAGACGCAGGGAGAGAGCGAGCGAGACGCAGGGAGAGAGCGAGCGAGACGCAGGGAGAGAGCGAGCGAGACGCAGGGAGAGAGCGAGCGAGACGCAGGGAGAGAGCGAGCGAGACGCAGGGAGAGAGCGAGCGAGACGCAGGGAGAGAGCGAGCGAGACGCAGGGAGAGAGCGAGCGAGACGCAGGGAGAGAGCGAGCGAGACGCAGGGAGAGAGCGAGCGAGACGCAGGGAGAGAGCGAGCGAGACGCAGGGAGAGAGCGAGCGAGACGCAGGGAGAGAGCGAGCGAGACGCAGGGAGAGAGCGAGCGAGACGCAGGGAGAGAGCGAGCGAGACGCAGGGAGAGAGCGAGCGAGACGCAGGGAGAGAGCGAGCGAGACGCAGGGAGAGAGCGAGCGAGACGCAGGGAGAGAGCGAGCGAGACGCAGGGAGAGAGCGAGCGAGACGCAGGGAGAGAGCGAGCGAGACGCAGGGAGAGAGCGAGCGAGACGCAGGGAGAGAGCGAGCGAGACGCAGGGAGAGAGCGAGCGAGACGCAGGGAGAGAGCGAGCGAGGCGCAGAGAGAAAGAGAGGGAAAGCAAGACGCAGAGAGAGAGCGAGGTGCAGAGAGAGAGAGCGAGGCGCAGAGAGAGAGAGCGAGACGCAGAGAGAGAGAGCGAGACGCAGAGAGAGAGAGCGAGACGCAGAGACAGAGAAAGAGCGAGACGCAGAGAGAGAGAAAGAGCGAGACGCAGAGAGAGAGAAAGAGCGAGACGCAGAGAGAGAGAAAGAGCGAGACGCAGAGAGAGAGAGAACGAGACACAGAGAGAGAGAGAGCGAGACGCAGAGAGAGAGAGAAAAAGACACAGAGAGAGAGAGAGAGCGGCAGAGAGAGAGAGTGGCAGAGAGAGACGCAGAGAGAGAGAGAGAGACGCAGAGAGAGAGAGACGCAGAGAGAGAGAGACGCAGAGAGAGAGAGAGCGAGACGCAGAGAGCGAGCGAGATGCAGAGAGCGAGACGCAGAGAGAAAGAGCGAGACGCAGAGTGAGAGAAAGAGCGAGACGCAGAGTGAGAGAAAGAGCGAGACGCAGAAAGAAAGAGGGAAAGCAAGACGCAGAGAGCGAGCGAGACGCAGAGAGCGAGCGAGACGCAGAGAGCGAGCGAGACGCAGAGAGAGAGAAAGAGCGAGACGCAGAGTGAGAGAGCGAGACGCAGAGAGAGAGAGAGACGCAGAGAGAGAGACGCAGAGAGAGAGAAAGAGCGAGACGCAGAGTGAGAGAGCGAGACGCAGAGAGAGAGAGAGACGCAGAGAGAGAGACGCAGAGAGAGAGAAAGAGCGAGATGCAGAGAGAAAGAGCGAGACGCAGAGAGAAAGAGCGAGACGCAGAGAGAAAGAGCGAGACGCAGAGAGAAAGAGCGAGACGCAGAGAGAAAGAGCGAGACGCAGAGAGAAAGAGCGAGACGCAGAGAGAAAGAGCGAGACGCAGAGAGAAAGAGCGAGACGCAGAGAGAGAGAAAGAGCGAGACGCAGAGTGAGAGAGAGAGCGAGACGCAGAGAGAAAGAGCGAGACGCAGAGAGAAAGAGCGAGACGCAGAGAGAGAGCGAGCGAGACGCAGAGAGAGAGAAAGAGCGAGACGCAGAAAGAGAGGGAAAGCAAGACGCAGAGAGCGAGCGAGACGCAGAGAGCGAGCGAGACGCAGAGAGCGAGCGAGACGCAGAGAGAGAGCGAGACGCAGAGAGCGAGAGCGAGACGCAGAGAGCGAGCGAGACGCAGAGAGAGAGAAAGAGCGAGACGCAGAGAGAGAGAAAGAGCGAGACGCAGAGAGAGAGAAAGAGCGAGACGCAGAGCGAAAGAGCGAGACGCAGAGTGAGAGCGAAACGCAGAGAGAAAGAGCGAGACGCAGAGAGAAAGAGCGAGACGCAGAGAGAGAGAAAGAGCGAGACGCAGAGAGAAAGAGCGAGACGCAGAGAGAAAGAGCGAGACGCAGAGAGAAAGAGCGAGACGCAGAGAGAAAGAGCGAGACGCAGAGCGAAAGAGCGAGACGCAGAGAGAAAGAGAGCGAGACGCAGAGCGAAAGAGCGAGACGCAGAGAGAGAGAGAGCGAGACACAGAGAGAGAGATGCAGAGAGAGAGAGGGACGCAGAGAGAGAGAGAGGGACGCAGAGAGAGAGAGAGGGACGCAGAGAGAGAGAGAGACGCAGAGAGAGAGAGAGACGCAGAGAGAGAGAGACGCAGAGAGAGAGACGCAGAGAGAGAGAGACGCAGAGAGAGAGACGCAGAGACAGACGCAGAGAGAGAGAGACGCAGAGAGAGAGAGGGGGACGCAGAGAGAGAGAGAGACGCAGAGAGCGAGTGAGACGCAGAGAGAGAGAGAGAGCGAGACGCAGGGAGAGAGCGAGCGAGACGCAGGGAGAGAGCGAGCGAGACGCAGGGAGAGAGCGAGCGAGACGCAGGGAGAGAGCGAGCGAGACGCAGGGAGAGAGCGAGCGAGACGCAGGGAGAGAGCGAGCGAGACGCAGGGAGAGAGCGAGCGAGACGCAGGGAGAGAGCGAGCGAGACGCAGGGAGAGAGCGAGCGAGACGCAGGGAGAGAGCGAGCGAGACGCAGGGAGAGAGCGAGCGAGACGCAGGGAGAGAGCGAGCGAGACGCAGGGAGAGAGCGAGCGAGACGCAGGGAGAGAGCGAGCGAGACGCAGGGAGAGAGCGAGCGAGACGCAGGGAGAGAGCGAGCGAGACGCAGGGAGAGAGCGAGCGAGACGCAGGGAGAGAGCGAGCGAGACGCAGGGAGAGAGCGAGCGAGACGCAGGGAGAGAGCGAGCGAGACGCAGGGAGAGAGCGAGCGAGACGCAGGGAGAGAGCGAGCGAGACGCAGGGAGAGAGCGAGCGAGACGCAGGGAGAGAGCGAGCGAGACGCAGGGAGAGAGCGAGCGAGACGCAGAGAGAAAGCGAGCGAGGCGCAGAGAGAAAGAGAGGGAAAGCAAGACGCAGAGAGAGAGCGAGGTGCAGAGAGAGAGAGCGAGGCGCAGAGAGAGAGAGCGAGACGCAGAGAGAGAGAGCGAGACGCAGAGAGAGAGAGCGAGACGCAGAGAGAGAGAGCGAGACGCAGAGACAGAGAAAGAGCGAGACGCAGAGAGAGAGAAAGAGCGAGACGCAGAGAGAGAGAAAGAGCGAGACGCAGAGAGAGAGAAAGAGCGAGACGCAGAGAGAGAGAGAACGAGACGCAGAGAGAGAGAGAGCGAGACGCAGAGAGAGAGAGAAAAAGACACAGAGAGAGAGAGAGAGCGGCAGAGAGAGAGAGCAGCAGAGAGAGAGAGCGGCAGAGAGAGACGCAGAGAGAGAGAGAGAGAGACGCAGAGAGAGAGAGACGCAGAGAGAGAGAGACGCAGAGAGAGAGAGACGCAGAGAGAGAGACGCAGAGAGAGAGAGACGCAGAGAGACGCAGAGAGAGAGAGACGCAGAAACGCAGAGAGCAAGACGCAGAGAGAGAGAGAGCGAGACGCAGAGAGCGAGCGAGATGCAGAGAGCGAGACGCAGAGAGAAAGAGCGAGACGCAGAGTGAGAGAAAGAGCGAGACGCAGAAAGAGAGGGAAAGCGAGACGCAGAGAGCGAGCGAGACGCAGAGAGCGAGCGAGACGCAGAGAGCGAGCGAGACGCAGAGAGCGAGCATGACGCAGAGAGCGAGCGAGACGCAGAGAGCGAGCGAGACGCAGAGAGCGAGCGAGACGCAGAGAGCGAGCGAGACGCAGAGAGCGAGCGAGACGCAGAGAGAGAAAAAGCGAGACGCAGAGAGAGAGAAAGAGCGAGACGCAGAGAGAGAGAAAGAGCGAGACGCAGAGTGAGAGCGAAACGCAGAGAGAAAGAGCGAGACGCAGAGAGAAAGAGCGAGACGCAGAGTGAGAGAAAGAGCGAGACGCAGAGAGAAAGAGCGAGACGCAGAGAGAAAGAGCGAGACGCAGAGCGAAAGAGCGAGACGCAGAGCGAAAGAGCGAGACGCAGAGAGAAAGAGAGCGAGACGCAGAGCGAAAGAGCGAGACGCAGAGAGAAAGAGCGAGACGCAGAGAGAAAGAGCGAGACGCAGAGAGAAAGAGCGAGACGCAGAGAGAAAGAGCGAGACGCAGAGCGAAAGAGCGAGACGCAGAGCGAAAGAGCGAGACGCAGAGAGAAAGAGAGCGAGACGCAGAGAGAGAGATGCAGAGAGAGAGAGGGACGCAGAGAGAGAGAGAGGGACGCAGAGAGAGAGAGAGGGACGCAGAGAGAGAGAGAGGGACGCAGAGAGAGAGAGAGACGCAGAGAGAGAGAGACGCAGAGAGAGAGACGCAGAGAGAGAGACGCAGAGAGAGAGACGCAGAGAGAGAGAGACGCAGAGACAGACGCAGAGAGAGAGAGACGCAGAGAGAGAGAGATGCAGAGAGAGAGAGAGGCACGCAGAGAGAGAGAGAGAGGCACGCAGAGAGAGAGAGAGAGAGACGCAGAGAGAGAGGGATGCAGAGAGAGAAGGATGCAGAGAGAGAGAGAGACGCAGAGAGAGACGCAGAGAGAGAGACGCAGAGAGAGAGACGCAGAGAGAGAGACGCAGAGAGAGAGACGCGCAGAGAGAGACGCAGAGAGAGAGAGACGCAGAGAGAGAGACGCAGAGAGAGAGACGCAGAGAGAGAGAGACGCAGAGAGAGACGCAGAGAGACGCAGAGAGAGAGAGAGACGCAGAAACGCAGAGAGCAAGACGCAGAGAGAGAGAGAGAGAGCGAGACGTAGAGAGCAAGCGAGATGCAGAGAGCGAGACGCAGAGAGAAAGAGCGAGACGCAGAGTGAGAGAAAGAGCGAGACGCAGAGTGAGAGAAAGAGCGAGACGCAGAAAGAGAGGGAAAGCAAGATGCAGAGAGCGAGCGAGACGCAGAGAGCGAGCGAGACGCAGAGAGCGAGCGAGACGCAGAGAGCGAGCGAGACGCAGAGGGCGAGCGAGACGCAGAGGGCGAGCGAGACGCAGACAGAGAGAGCGAGACGCAGACAGAGAGAGAGCGAGACGCAGACAGAGAGAGCGCGAGACGCAGACAGAGAGAGCGCGAGACGCAGACAGAGAGAGCGCGAGACGCAGACAGAGAGAGCGCGAGACGCAGACAGAGAGAGCGCGAGACGCAGACAGAGAGAGCGCGAGACGCAGAGAGAGCGCGAGACGGAGACAGAGAGAGCGCGAGACGGAGACAGAGAGAGCGCGAGACGCAGACAGAGAGAGAGCGAGACGCAGACAGAGAAAGCGAGACGCAGAGAGAGAGAGAGTGAGGCGCAGAGAGAGAGAGACGCAGAGAGAGAGAGAGAGAGACGCAGAGAGAGAGAGAGATGCAGAGACAGAGAAGGACGCAGAGAGAGAGAGAGGGACGCAGAGACAGAGAGAGAGACGCAGAGACAGAGAGAGACGCAGAGACAGAGAGAGATGCAGAGACAGAGAGAGACGCAGAGAGAGAGAGAGACAGAGACAGAGAGGGACGCTGAGAGAGAGAGGGACGCAGAGAGAGAGAGGGACGCAGAGAGAGAGAGGGGGATGCAGAGAGAGAGAGGGGGATGCAGAGAGAGAGAGAGAGAGACGCAGAGAGAGAGACGCAGAGAGAGAGATGCAGAGAGAGAGAGACGCAGAGAGAGAGAGACGCAGAGAGAGAGAGACGCAGAGAGAGCGAGTGAGACGCAGACAGCGAGCGAGACGCAGAGAGCGAGCGAGACGCAGAGAGCGAGCGAGACGCAGAGAGAGAGAGCGAGACGCAGAGAGAGCGAGACGCAGAGAGAGCGAGACGCAGAGAGAGAGAACGAGACGCAGAGAGAGAGAGAACGAGACGCAGAGAGAGAGAGAGAGCGAGGCGCAGAGAGAGAGAGAGCGAGACGCAGAGAGAGAGCGAGCGAGACGCAGAGAGAGAGAGAGACGCAGAGAGAGAGAGCGGGACGCAGAGAGAGAGAGAGGGACGCAGAGAGAGAGAGAGGGACGCAGAGAGAGAGAGAGGGACGCAGAGAGAGAGAGAGGGACGCAGAGACAGAGAGGGACGCAGAGACAGAGAGGGACGCAGAGACAGAGAGAGGGCGCACAGACAGAGAGAGGGACGCAGAGAGAGAGGGAGAGGGACGCAGAGAGAGAGAGAGACGCAGAGAGACAGAGACAGATGCAGAGAGAGAGAGGGACGCAGAGAGAGAGAGAGGGACGCAGAGAGAGAGAGGGACGCAGAGAGAGAGAGGGACGCAGAGAGAGAGAGAGGGACGCAGAGAGAGAGAGAGGGACGCAGAGAGAGAGAGAGGGACGCAGAGAGAGAGAGAGAGGGACGCAGAGAGAGAGAGAGAGGGACGCAGAGAGAGAGAGAGGGACGCAGAGAGAGAGAGAGGGACGCAGAGAGAGAGAGGGACGCAGAGAGAGAGAGAGGGACGCAGAGAGAGAGAGAGGGACGCAGAGAGAGAGAGAGGGACGCAGAGAGAGAGACGCAGAGAGAGAGAGACACAGAGAGAGAGAGAGACGCAGAGAGAGAGAGAGACGCAGAGAGAGAGAGAGACGCAGAGAGAGACAGAGACGCAGAGAGAGAGAGATGCAGAGAGAGAGAGGCACGCAGAGAGAGAGGGATGCAATGAGAGAAGGATGCAGAGAGAGAGAGATGCAGAGAGAGAGAGAGGCAGAGAGAGAGAGAGGCAGAGAGAGAGAGCGGCAGAGAGAGAGAGCGGCAGAGAGAGAGAGCGGCAGAGAGAGACGCAGAGAGAGAGACGCGCAGAGAGAGAGAGACGCAGAGAGAGACGCAGAGAGAGAGAGACGCAGAGAGACGCAGAGAGGCGCAGAGAGAGACGCAGAGAGAGAGACGCGCAGAGAGAGAGAGACGCAGAGAGAGACGCAGAGAGAGAGAGACGCAGAGAGACGCAGAGAGACGCAGAGAGAGAGACGCAGAAACGCAGAGAGCAAGACGCAGAGAGAGAGAGAGCGAGCGAGACGCAGAGAGAAAGAGCGAGACGCAGAGTGAGAGAAAGAGCGAGACGCAGTGAGAGAGAAAGAGCGAGACGCAGAGAGAGAGAAAGAGCGAGACGCAGTGAGAGAAAGAGCGGGACGCAGAAAGAAAGAGAGGGAAAGCAAGACGCAGAGAGAGAGAGACGCAGAGAGCGAGCGAGACGCAGAGAGCGAGCGAGACGCAGAGAGCGAGCGAGACGCAGAGAGCGAGCGAAACGCAGAGAGCGAGCGAGACGCAGAGAGCGAGCGAGACGCAGAGAGAGAGAAAGAGACGCAGAGAGAGAGAAAGAGCGAGACGCAGAAAGAGAGGGAAAGCAAGACGCAGAGAGCGAGCGAGACGCAGAGAGCGAGCGAAACGCAGAGAGCGAGCGAGACGCAGAGAGCGAGCGAGACGCAGAGAGCGAGCGAGACGCAGAGAGCGAGCGAAACGCAGAGAGCGAGCGAGACGCAGAGAGCGAGCGAGACGCAGAGAGCGAGCGAGACGCAGAGAGCGAGCGAGACGCAGAGAGCGAGCGAGACGCAGAGAGCGAGCGAGACGCAGAGAGCGAGCGAAACGCAGAGAGCGAGCGAGACGCAGAGAGCGAGCGAGACGCAGAGAGAGAAAAAGCGAGACGCAGAGAGAGAGAAAGAGCGAGACGCAGAGAGAGAGAAAGAGCGAGACGCAGAGAGAGAGAAAGAGCGAGACGCAGAGAGAGAGAAAGAGCGAGACGCAGAGAGAGAGAAAGAGCGAGACGCAGAGAGAGAGAAAGAGCGAGACGCAGAAAGAAAGAGAGACGCAGAGAGAGAGAGCGAGACGCAGAGAGAGAGAAAGAGAGAGACGCAGAGAGAGAGAAAGAGCGAGACGCAGAGAGAAAGAGCGAGACGCAGAGAGAAAGAGCGAGACGCAGAGAGAAAGAGCGAGACGCAGAGAGAAAGAGCGAGACGCAGAGAGAGAGAAAGAGCGAGACGCAGACAGAGAGAGCGCGAGACGCAGACAGAGAGAGCGCGAGACGCAGACAGAGAGAGCGAGACGCAGACAGAGAGAGCGCGAGACGCAGACAGAGAGAGCGTGAGACGCAGACAGAGAGAGCGCGAGACGGAGACAGAGAGAGCGCGAGACGCAGACAGAGAAAGCGAGACGCAGAGAGAGAGAGAGTGAGGCGCAGAGAGAGAGCGAGACGCAGAGAGAGAGAGAGACGCAGAGAGAGAGAGAGAGACGCAGAGAGAGAGAGAGAGACGCAGAGAGAGAGAGAGAGACGCAGAGAGAGAGAGAGGGACGCAGAGAGAGGGAGAGAGATGCAGAGACAGAGAGAGAGACGCAGAGACAGAGAGAGAGACGCAGAGACAGAGAGAGAGACGCAGAGACAGAGAGAGACGCAGAGAGAGAGAGGGACGCTGAGAGAGAGAGGGACGCAGAGAGAGAGGGACGCAGAGAGAGAGAGGGGGATGCAGAGAGAGAGAGACGCAGAGAGAGAGACGCAGAGAGAGAGACGCAGAGAGAGAGAGACGCAGAGAGAGAGAGACGCAGAGAGAGAGAGACGCAGAGAGAGAGAGACGCAGAGAGAGCGAGCGAGACGCAGAGAGAGCGAGCGAGACGCAGAGAGAGAGAAAGAGCGAGACGCGGAGAGAGAGAGAGCGAGACGCAGAGAGAGAGCGAGCGAGACGCAGAGAGAGAGCGAGCGAGACGCAGAGAGAGAGCGAGCGAGACGCAGAGAGAGAGCGAGCGAGACGCAGAGAGAGAGCGAGCGAGACGCAGAGAGAAAGAGAGGGAAAGCAAGACGCAGAGAGAGAGCGAGGCGCAGAGAGAGAGAGCGAGACGCAGAGAGAGAGAGCGAGACGCAGAGAGAGCGAGACGCAGAGAGAGAGATCGAGACGCAGAGAGAACGAGACGCAGAGAGAGAGAGAACGAGACGCAGAGAGAGAGAGAGAGCGAGGCGCAGAGAGAGAGTGAGCGAGACGCAGAGAGAGAGCGAGACGCAGAGAGAGAGCGAGCGAGACGCAGAGAGAGAGCGAGCGAGACGCAGAGAGAGAGAGAGCGAGACGCAGAGAGAGAGAGAGCGAGACGCAGAGAGAGAGAGAGCGAGACGCAGAGAGAGAGCGAGCGAGACGCAGAGAGAGAGCGAGCGAGACGCAGAGAGAGAGCGAGCGAGACGCAGAGAGAGAGAGAGCGAGACGCAGAGAGAGAGAGAGCGAGACGCAGAGAGAGAGCGAGCGAGACGCAGAGAGAGAGCGAGCGAGACGCAGAGAGAGACAGAGCGAGACGCAGAGAGAGAGAGAGCGAGACGCAGAGAGAGAGCGAGACGCAGAGAGAGAGAGAGCGAGACGCAGAGAGAGAGAGAGCGAGACGCAGAGAGAGAGAGAGCGAGACGCAGAGAGAGAGAGAGCGAGATGCAGAGAGAGAGAGCGAGACGCAGAGAGAGAGAGAGCGAGACGCAGAGAGAGCGAGACGCAGAGAGAGAGAGAGCGAGACGCAGAGAGAGAGCGAGCGAGACGCAGAGAGAGACAGAGCGAGACGCAGAGAGAGAGAGAGCGAGACGCAGAGAGAGAGCGAGACGCAGAGAGAGAGAGAGCGAGACGCAGAGAGAGAGAGAGCGAGACGCAGAGAGAGAGAGAGCGAGACGCAGAGAGAGAGAGAGCGAGACGCAGAGAGAGAGAGAGCGAGACGCAGAGAGAGAGAGAGCGAGACGCAGAGAGAGAGAGCGAGACGCAGAGAGAGAGAGCGAGACGCAGAGAGAGAGCGAGCGAGACGCAGAGAGAGAGAGCGAGACGCAGAGAGAGAGAGCGAGACGCAGAGAGAGAGAGAGCGAGACGCAGAGAGAGAGAGACGCAGAGAGAGAGAGACGCAGAGAGAGAGAGACGCAGAGAGAGAGAGACGCAGAGAGAGAGAGACGCAGAGAGAGAGAGACGCAGAGAGAGAGAGACGCAGAGAGAGAGAGAGACGCAGAGAGAGAGACGCAGAGAGCGAGCGAGACGCAGAGAGAAAGAGCGAGACGCAGAGAGAAAGAGCGAGACGCAGAGAGAAAGAGCGAGACGCAGAGAGAAAGAGCGAGACGCAGAGAGAAAGAGCGCGACGCAGAGAGAGAGAGAGAGCGAGACGCAGAGAGAGAGCGAGGGAGACGCAGAGAGAGCGAGCGAGACGCAGAGAGAGAGCGAGCGAGACGCAGAGAGAGAGAGCGCGAGACGCAGAGAGAGAGAGCGAGATGCAGAGAGAGAGAGGCACGCAGAGAGAGAGAGAGAGAGGCACGCAGAGAGAGAGAGAGAGGCACGCAGAGAGAGAGAGAGAGGCACGCAGAGAGAGAGAGAGAGAGAGACGCAGAGAGAGAGAGAGGCAGAGAGAGAGAGAGGCAGAGAGAGAGAGACGCAGAGAGAGAGAGACGCAGAGAGAGAGAGACGCAGAGAGAGAGAGACGCAGAGAGAGAGACGCAGAGAGAGAGAGACGCAGAGAGAGAGAGACGCAGAGAGAGAGAGACGCAGAGAGAGACAGAGATGCAGAGAGAGAGATGCAGAGAGAGGGAGAGGCACGCAGAGAGAGAGAGATGCAGAGACAGAGAAGGACGCAGAGAGAGAGAGAGAGGGACGCAGAGAGAGAGAGAGAGAGACGCAGAGACAGAGAGAGACGCAGAGACAGAGAGAGACGCAGAGACAGAGAGAGAGGCAGAGACAGAGAGAGACGCAGAGACAGAGAGGGACGCAGAGAGAGAGAGGGACGAAGAGAGAGAGAGGGACGCAGAGAGAGAGAGGGACGCAGAGAGAGAGAGAGGGATGCAGAGATGGAGAGAGAGACGCAGAGAGAGAGAGAGAAGCAGAGAGAGAGAGACGCAGAGAGAGAGAGATGCAGAGAGAGAGAGACGCAGAGAGAGAGAGACACAGAGAGAGAGAGACGCAGAGAGAGAGATGCAGAGAGAGAGGGGGACGCAGAGAGAGAGAGGGGGACGCAGAGAGAGAGAGACGCAGAGAGAGAGAGAGACGCAGAGAGAGAGAGACGCAGAGAGAGAGAGACGCAGAGAGAGAGAGACGCAGAGAGAGAGAGACGCAGAGAGAGAGAGACGCAGAGAGAGAGAGATGCAGAGAGAGAGAGACGCAGAGAGAGAGGGGGACGCAGAGAGAGAGAGACGCAGAGAGAGAGAGAGACGCAGAGAGAGAGAGACGCAGAGAGAGAGAGACGCAGAGAGAGAGAGACGCAGAGAGAGAGAGACGCAGAGAGAGAGAGACGCAGAGAGAGAGAGACGCAGAAAGAGAGAGATGCAGAGAGAGAGAGGCACGCAGAGAGAGAGAGAGAGAGGCACGCAGAGAGAGAGAGAGAGAGACGCAGAGAGAGAGGGATGCAGAGAGAGAAGGATGCAGAGAGAGAGAGATGCAGAGAGAGAGAGAGACGCAGAGAGAGAGTGAGACGCAGAGAGAGAGAGCGACGCAGAGAGAGACGCAGAGAGAGAGAGACGCAGAGAGAGACGCAGAGAGAGATGCAGAGAGAGACGCAGAGAGAGAGAGCCGCAGAGAGAGAGACGCAGAGAGAGAGAGGCGCAGAGAGAGAGCGACGCAGAGAGAGAGAGACGCAGAGAGAGACGCAGAGAGACGCAGAGAGAGAGAGACGCAGAAACGCAGAGAGCAAGTCGCAGAGAGAGAGAGAGCGAGACGCAGAGAGCGAGCGAGATGCAGAGAGCGAGACGCAGAGAGCGAGCGAGATGCAGAGAGCGAGACGCAGAGAGAAAGAGCGAGACGCAGAGTGAGAGAAAGAGCGAGACGCAGAGTGAGAGAAAGAGCGAGACGCAGAAAGAAAGAGAGGGAAAGCAAGACGCAGAGAGCGAGCGAGACGCAGAGAGCGAGCGAGACGCAGAGAGCGAGCGAGACGCAGAGAGCGAGCGAGACGCAGAGAGCGAGCGAGACGCAGACAGAGAGAGAGCGAGACGCAGACAGAGAGAGCGAGACGCAGATAGAGAGAGAGCGAGACGCAGACAGAGAGAGCGAGACGCAGACAGAGAGAGCGCGAGACGCAGACAGAGAGAGCGCGAGACGCAGACAGAGAGAGCGCGAGACGCAGACAGAGAGAGCGTGAGACGCAGACAGAGAGAGCGCGAGACGCAGACAGAGAGAGCGCGAGACGCAGACAGAGAGAGCGCGAGACGCAGACAGAGAGAGCGCGAGACGCAGACAGAGAGAGAGCGAGACGCAGACAGAGAAAGCGAGGCACAGAGAGAGCGAGACGCAGAGAGAGAGAGAGTGAGGCGCAGAGAGAGAGCGAGACGCAGAGAGAGAGACGCAGAGAGAGAGAGAGACGCAGAGAGAGAGAGAGACGCAGAGAGAGAGAGAGACGCAGAGAGAGAGAGACGCAGAGAGAGAGATGCAGAGAGAGAGAGATGCAGAGACAGAGTAGGACGCAGAGAGAGAGAGAGAGGGACGCAGAGAGAGAGAGAGAGAGAGACGCAGAGACAGAGAGAGACGCAGAGACAGAGAGAGACGCAGAGAGAGAGAGAGAGAGACGCAGAGACAGAGAGAGACGCACAGAGAGAGAGGGACGCAGAGAGAGAGAGGGACGCAGAGAGAGAGAGGGACGCAGAGAGAGAGAGGGACGCAGAGAGAGAGAGAGGGATGCAGAGATGGAGAGAGAGGGATGCAGAGATGGAGAGAGAGAGACGCAGAGAGAGAGACGCAGAGAGAGAGAGACGCAGAGAGAGAAGAGACGCAGAGAGAGAGAGACGCAGAGAGAGAGAGACGCAGAGAGAGAGAGAGATGCAGAGAGAGAGGGGGACGCAGAGAGAGAGAGAGACGCAGAGAGCGAGCGAGACGCAGAGAGCGAGTGAGACGCAGAGAGAAAGAGCGAGACGCAGGGAGAGAGAGAGCGCGACGCAGAGAGAGAGAGAGCGAGACGCAGAGAGAGAGCGAGACGCAGAGAGAGAGCGAGACGCAGGGAGAGAGCGAGACGCAGGGAGGGAGCGAGCGAGACGCAGAGAGAGAGCGAGCGAGACGCAGAGAGAGAGAGAGCGAGACGCAGAGAGAGAGAGCGAGACGCAGAGAGAGAGAGAGAGCGAGACGCAGAGAGAGAGAGCGAGACGCAGAGAGAGAGAGCGAGCGAGACGCAGAGAGAGAGAGCGAGACGCAGAGAGAGAGAGCGAGACGCAGAGAGAGAGAGCGAGACGCAGAGAGAGAGAGCGAGACGCAGAGAGAGAGAGAGCGAGACGCAGAGAGAGAGAGAGCGAGACGCAGAGAGAGAGAGAGCGAGACGCAGAGAGAGAGAGAGCGAGACGCAGAGAGAGAGGGAGCGAGACGCAGAGAGAGAGAGACGCAGAGAGAGAGAGACGCAGAGAGAGAGAGACGCAGAGAGAGAGAGACGCAGAGAGAGAGAGACGCAGAGAGAGAGAGACGCAGAGAGAGAGAGACGCAGAGAGCGAGCGAGACGCAGAGAGCGAGCGAGACGCAGAGAGCGAGCGAGACGCAGAGAGAAAGAGCGAGACGCAGAGAGAAAGAGCGAGACGCAGAGAGAAAGAGCGCGACGCAGAGAGAGAGAGAGCGAGACGCAGAGAGAGAGCGAGACGCAGGGAGAGAGCGAGGGAGACGCAGAGAGAGCGAGCGAGACGCAGAGAGAGAGCGAGCGAGACGCAGAGAGAGAGAGCGCGAGACGCAGAGAGAGAGAGCGAGATGCAGAGAGAGAGAGGCACGCAGAGAGAGAGAGAGAGGCACGCAGAGAGAGAGAGAGAGGCACGCAGAGAGAGAGAGAGAGAGAGAGAGACGCAGAGAGAGAGAGAGGCAGAGAGAGAGAGAGGCAGAGAGAGAGAGAGGCAGAGAGAGAGAGACGCGCAGAGAGAGAGAGACGCAGAGAGAGAGAGACGCAGAGAGAGAGAGACGCAGAGAGAGAGAGACGCAGAGAGAGAGAGACGCAGAGAGAGAGAGACGCAGAGAGAGACAGAGATGCAGAGAGAGAGACGCAGAGAGAGAGAGACGCAGAGAGAGAGAGACGCAGAGAGAGAGAGACGCAGAGAGAGAGAGACGCAGAGAGAGAGAGACGCAGAGAGAGACAGAGATGCAGAGAGAGAGATGCAGAGAGAGAGAGATGCAGAGACAGAGAAGGACGCAGAGAGAGAGAGAGAGGGACGCAGAGAGAGAGAGAGAGAGACGCAGAGACAGAGAGAGACGCAGAGACAGAGAGAGACGCAGAGACAGAGAGAGAGGCAGAGACAGAGAGAGACGCAGAGACAGAGAGGGACGCAGAAACAGAGAGGGACGCAGAGACAGAGAGGGACGAAGAGAGAGAGAGGGACGCAGAGAGAGAGAGGGACGCAGAGAGAGAGAGAAGCAGAGAGAGAGAGACGCAGAGAGAGAGAGACGCAGAGAGAGAGAGACGCAGAGAGAGAGAGACGCAGAGAGAGAGAGACGCAGAGAGAGAGGGGGACGCAGAGAGAGAGAGGGGGACGCAGAGAGAGAGGGATGCAGAGAGAGAAGGATGCAGAGAGAGAGAGATGCAGAGAGAGAGAGAGACGCAGAGAGAGAGTGAGACGCAGAGAGAGAGAGAGACGCAGAGAGAGACGCAGAGAGAGATGCAGAGAGAGACGCAGAGAGAGAGAGACGCAGAGAGAGAGAGCCGCAGAGAGAGAGAGCCGCAGAGAGAGAGACGCAGAGAGAGAGAGGCGCAGAGAGAGAGCGACGCAGAGAGAGAGAGACGCAGAGAGAGACGCAGAGAGACGCAGAGAGAGAGAGACGCAGAAACGCAGAGAGCAAGTCGCAGAGAGAGAGCGAGCGAGATGCAGAGAGCGAGACGCAGAGAGAAAGAGCGAGACGCAGAGTGAGAGAAAGAGCGAGACGCAGAGAGAAAGAGAGGGAAAGCAAGACGCAGGGAGCGAGCGAGACGCAGAGAGCGAGCGAGACGCAGAGAGCGAGCGAGACGCAGACAGAGAGAGAGCGAGACGCAGACAGAGAGAGCGAGACGCAGATAGAGAGAGAGCGAGACGCAGACAGAGAGAGAGCGAGACGCAGACAGAGAGAGCGCGAGACGCAGACAGAGAGAGCGCGAGACGCAGACAGAGAGAGCGTGAGACGCAGACAGAGAGAGCGCGAGACGCAGACAGAGAGAGCGCGAGACGCAGACAGAGAGAGAGCGAGACGCAGACAGAGAGAGAGCGAGACGCAGACAGAGAAAGCGAGGCACAGAGAGAGCGAGACGCAGAGAGAGAGAGAGAGTGAGGCGCAGAGAGAGAGCGAGACGCAGAGAGAGAGCGAGACGCAGAGAGAGAGCGAGACGCAGAGAGAGAGAGAGACGCAGAGAGAGAGAGAGACGCAGAGAGAGCGAGCGAGACGCAGAGAGAGAGCGAGCGAGACGCAGAGAGAGAGCGAGCGAGACGCAGAGAGAGAGAGCGCGAGACGCAGAGAGAGAGAGCGAGATGCAGAGAGAGAGGCACGCAGAGAGAGAGAGAGAGGCACGCAGAGAGAGAGAGAGAGGCACGCAGAGAGAGAGAGAGAGGCACGCAGAGAGAGAGAGAGAGAGAGAGAGACGCAGAGAGAGAGAGACGCAGAGAGAGAGAGGCAGAGAGAGAGAGAGGCAGAGAGAGACGCGCAGAGAGAGAGAGACGCAGAGAGAGAGAGACGCAGAGAGAGAGAGACGCAGAGAGAGAGAGACGCAGAGAGAGAGAGACGCAGAGAGAGACAGAGATGCAGAGAGAGAGATGCAGAGAGAGGGAGAGGCACGCAGAGAGAGAGAGATGCAGAGACAGAGAAGGACGCAGAGAGAGAGAGAGAGGGACGCAGAGAGAGAGAGAGAGAGACGCAGAGACAGAGAGAGACGCAGAGACAGAGAGAGACGCAGAGACAGAGAGAGACGCAGAGACAGAGAGGGACGCAGAGAGAGAGAGGGACGAAGAGAGAGAGAGGGACGCAGAGAGAGAGAGGGACGCAGAGAGAGAGAGAGGGATGCAGAGATGGAGAGAGAGACGCAGAGAGAGAGAGAAGCAGAGAGAGAGAGACGCAGAGAGAGAGAGACGCAGAGAGAGAGAGACGCAGAGAGAGAGAGACGCAGAGAGAGAGATGCAGAGAGAGAGAGACGCAGAGAGAGAGAGGGGGACGCAGAGAGAGAGAGGGGGACGCAGAGAGAGAGAGACGCAGAGAGAGAGAGGGGGACGCAGAGAGAGAGAGACGCAGAGAGAGAGAGAGACGCAGAGAGAGAGAGAGGCAGAGAGAGAGAGACGCAGAGAGAGAGAGACGCAGAGAGAGAGAGACGCAGAGAGAGAGAGACGCAGAGAGAGAGAGACGCAGAGAGAGAGAGAGACGCAGAGAGAGAGAGACGCAGAGAGAGAGAGACGCAGAAAGAGACAGATGCAGAGAGAGAGAGATGCAGAGAGAGAGAGGCACGCAGAGAGAGAGAGAGAGGCACGCAGAGAGAGAGAGAGAGAGACGCAGAGAGAGAGAGAGAGAGACGCAGAGAGAGAGGGATGCAGAGAGAGAAGGATGCAGAGAGAGAGAGATGCAGAGAGAGAGAGAGACGCAGAGAGAGAGTGAGACGCAGAGAGAGACGCAGAGAGAGAGCGACGCAGAGAGAGACGCAGAGAGAGAGAGACGCAGAGAGAGACGCAGAGAGAGATGCAGAGAGAGACGCAGAGAGAGAGAGACGCAGAGAGAGAGAGCCGCAGAGAGAGAGAGCCGCAGAGAGAGAGACGCAGAGAGAGAGAGGCGCAGAGAGAGAGCGACGCAGAGAGAGAGAGACGCAGAGAGAGACGCAGAGAGACGCAGAGAGAGAGAGACGCAGAAACGCAGAGAGCAAGTCGCAGAGAGAGAGAGAGCGAGACGCAGAGAGCGAGCGAGATGCAGAGAGCGAGACGCAGAGAGAAAGAGCGAGACGCAGAGTGAGAGAAAGAGCGAGACGCAGAGTGAGAGAAAGAGCGAGACGCAGAAAGAAAGAGAGGGAAAGCAAGACGCAGAGAGCGAGCGAGACGCAGAGAGCGAGCGAGACGCAGAGAGCGAGCGAGGCGCAGAGAGCGAGCGAGGCGCAGAGAGCGAGCGAGACGCAGAGAGCGAGCGAGACGCAGAGAGCGAGCGAGACGCAGACAGAGAGAGAGCGAGACGCAGACAGAGAGAGCGAGACGCAGATAGAGAGAGAGCGAGACGCAGACAGAGAGAGAGCGAGACGCAGACAGAGAGAGCGCGAGACGCAGACAGAGAGAGCGCGAGACGCAGACAGAGAGAGCGTGAGACGCAGACAGAGAGAGCGCGAGACGCAGACAGAGAGAGCGCGAGACGCAGACAGAGAGAGCGCGAGACGCAGACAGAGAAAGCGAGCACAGAGAGAGCGAGACGCAGAGAGAGAGTGAGGCGCAGAGAGAGAGCGAGACGCAGAGAGAGAGCGAGACGCAGAGAGAGAGAG
This sequence comes from Isurus oxyrinchus, assembly GCA_026770705.1. NCBI lineage: Eukaryota > Metazoa > Chordata > Chondrichthyes > Lamniformes > Lamnidae > Isurus > Isurus oxyrinchus. The sequence goes on from JANJGN010004630.1 coordinate 28,428, forward strand.
AGACGCAGAGAGAGAGAGAGACGCAGAGAGAGAGAGACGCAGAGAGAGAGAGAGACCGCAGAGAGAGAGAGAGACGCAGAGAGAGAGAGAGACGCAGAGAGAGAGATGCAGAGAGAGAGAGATGCAGAGACAGAGTAGGACGCAGAGAGAGAGAGAGAGGGACGCAGAGAGAGAGAGAGAGAGACGCAGAGACAGAGAGAGACGCAGAGACAGAGAGAGACGCAGAGAGAGAGAGACGCAGAGAGAGAGAGACGCAGAGAGAGAGAGACGCAGAGAGAGAGAGACGCAGAGAGAGAGAGAGACGCAGAGAGCGAGCGAGACGCAGAGAGCGAGCGAGACGCAGAGAGAAAGAGCGAGACGCAGAGAGAAAGAGCGAGACGCAGAGAGAAAGAGCGAGACGCAGAGAGAAAGAGCGCGACGCAGAGAGAGAGAGAGCGAGACGCAGAGAGAGAGCGAGACGCAGGGAGAGAGCGAGCGAGACGCAGAGAGAGAGCGAGGGAGACGCAGAGAGAGCGAGCGAGACGCAGAGAGAGAGCGAGCGAGACGCAGAGAGAGAGAGCGCGAGACGCAGAGAGAGAGAGCGAGATGCAGAGAGAGAGAGGCACGCAGAGAGAGAGAGAGAGGCACGCAGAGAGAGAGAGAGAGGCACGCAGAGAGAGAGAGAGAGAGAGAGACGCAGAGAGAGAGAGAGGCAGAGAGAGAGAGAGGCAGAGAGAGAGAGAGGCAGAGAGAGAGAGACGCGCAGAGAGAGAGAGACGCAGAGAGAGATAGACGCAGAGAGAGAGAGACGCAGAGAGAGAGAGACGCAGAGAGAGAGAGACGCAGAGAGAGAGAGACGCAGAGAGAGAGAGAGATGCAGAGAGAGGGAGAGGCACGCAGAGAGAGAGAGAGAGGGACGCAGAGAGAGAGAGAGAGAGACGCAGAGACAGAGAGAGACGCAGAGACAGAGAGAGACGCAGAGACAGAGAGGGACGCAGAGACAGAGAGGGACGCAGAGACAGAGAGGGACGAAGAGAGAGAGAGGGACGCAGAGAGAGAGAGGGACGCAGAGAGAGAGAGAGGGATGCAGAGATGGAGAGAGAGACGCAGAGAGAGAGAGAAGCAGAGAGAGAGAGACGCAGAGAGAGAGAGATGCAGAGAGAGAGAGACGCAGAGAGAGAGAGACGCAGAGAGAGAGGGGGACGCAGAGAGAGAGAGGGGGACGCAGAGAGAGAGGGATGCAGAGAGAGAAGGATGCAGAGAGAGAGAGATGCAGAGAGAGAGAGAGACGCAGAGAGAGAGTGAGACGCAGAGAGAGAGAGCGACGCAGAGAGAGACGCAGAGAGAAAGAGACGCAGAGAGAGACGCAGAGAGAGATGCAGAGAGAGACGCAGAGAGAGAGAGACGCAGAGAGAGAGAGCCGCAGAGAGAGAGAGCCGCAGAGAGAGAGACGCAGAGAGAGAGAGGCGCAGAGAGAGAGCGACGCAGAGAGAGAGAGACGCAGAGAGAGACGCAGAGAGACGCAGAGAGAGAGAGACGCAGAAACGCAGAGAGCAAGTCGCAGAGAGAGAGAGAGCGAGACGCAGAGAGCGAGCGAGATGCAGAGAGCGAGACGCAGAGAGAAAGAGCGAGACGCAGAGTGAGAGAAAGAGCGAGACGCAGAGTGAGAGAAAGAGCGAGACGCAGAAAGAAAGAGAGGGAAAGCAAGACGCAGAGAGCGAGCGAGACGCAGAGAGCGAGCGAGACGCAGAGAGCGAGCGAGACGCAGACAGAGAGAGCGAGACGCAGATAGAGAGAGAGCGAGACGCAGACAGAGAGAGAGCGAGACGCAGACAGAGAGAGCGCGAGACGCAGACAGAGAGAGCGCGAGACGCAGACAGAGAGAGCGCGAGACGCAGACAGAGAGAGCGCGAGACGCAGACAGAGAGAGCGCGAGACGCAGACAGAGAGAGAGCGAGACGCAGACAGAGAGAGAGCGAGACGCAGACAGAGAAAGCGAGGCACAGAGAGAGCGAGACGCAGAGAGAGAGAGAGTGAGGCGCAGAGAGAGAGCGAGACGCAGAGAGAGAGCGAGACGCAGAGAGAGAGAGAGACGCAGAGAGAGAGAGAGACGCAGAGAGAGCGCGAGCGAGACGCAGAGAGAGAGCGAGCGAGACGCAGAGAGAGAGAGCGCGAGACGCAGAGAGAGAGAGCGAGATGCAGAGAGAGAGGCACGCAGAGAGAGAGAGAGAGGCACGCAGAGAGAGAGAGAGGCACGCAGAGAGAGAGAGAGAGAGGCACGCAGAGAGAGAGAGAGAGAGAGAGACGCAGAGAGAGAGAGACACAGAGAGAGAGAGAGGCAGAGAGAGAGAGACGCGCAGAGAGAGAGAGACGCAGAGAGAGAGAGACGCAGAGAGAGAGAGACGCAGAGAGAGAGAGACGCAGAGAGAGAGAGACGCAGAGAGAGAGAGAGACGCAGAGAGAGAGAGACGCAGAGAGAGACAGAGATGCAGAGAGAGAGATGCAGAGAGAGGGAGAGGCACGCAGAGAGAGAGAGATGCAGAGACAGAGAAGGACGCAGAGAGAGAGAGAGAGAGGGATGCAGAGAGAGAGAGAGAGAGACGCAGAGACAGAGAGAGACGCAGAGACAGAGAGAGACGCAGAGACAGAGAGAGACGCAGAGACAGAGAGAGACGCAGAGACAGAGAGAGACGCAGAGACAGAGAGAGACGCAGAGACAGAGAGAGACGCAGAGACAGAGAGAGACGCAGAGACAGAGAGAGACGCAGAGACAGAGAGGGACGCAGAGAGAGAGAGGGACGAAGAGAGAGAGAGGGACGCAGAGAGAGAGAGGGACGCAGAGAGAGAGAGAGGGATGCAGAGATGGAGAGAGAGACGCAGAGAGAGAGAGAAGCAGAGAGAGAGAGACGCAGAGAGAGAGAGACGCAGAGAGAGAGAGACGCAGAGAGAGAGAGACGCAGAGAGAGAGAGACGCAGAGAGAGAGAGACGCAGAGAGAGAGAGACGCAGAGAGAGAGAGACGCAGAAAGAGACAGATGCAGAGAGAGAGAGATGCAGAGAGAGAGAGGCACGCAGAGAGAGAGAGAGAGGCACGCAGAGAGAGAGAGAGAGAGAGA
>JANJGN010004632.1:0-25000 GCA_026770705.1 Isurus oxyrinchus
TGAGGGAGTGCTGCACTGTCAGAGGGTCAGTACTGAGGGAGTGCAGTAGTGTCAGAGGGTCTGTACTGAGGGAGTGCCGCACTGTCAGAGGGTCAGTACTGAGGGAGTGCAGTAGTGTCAGAGGGTCTGTACTGAGGGAGTGCCGCACTGTCAGAGGGTCAGTACTGAGGGAGTGCTGCACTGTCGGAGGGTCAGTACTGAGGGAGTGCGCACTGTCGGAGGGTCAGTACTGAGGGAGTGCTGCACTGTCGGAGGGTCAATACTGAGGGAGTGCAGTAGTGTCAGAGGGTCTGTACTGAGGGAGTGCCGTACTGTCAGAGGGTCAGTACTGAGGGAGTGCTGCACTGTCAGAGGGTCAGTACTGAGGGAGTGCCGCACTGTCAGAGGGTCAGTACTGAGGGAGTGCTGCACTGTCGGAGGGTCAGTACTGAGGGAGTGCCGCACTGTCAGAGGGTCAGTACTGAGGGAGTGCAGCACTGTCGGAGGGTCAGTACTGAGGGAGTGCCGCACTGTCGGAGGGTCAGTACTGAGGGAGTGCTGCACTGTCGGAGGGTCAGTACTGAGGGAGTGCTGCACTGTCAGAGGGTCAGTACTGAGGGAGTGCTGCATTGTCGGAGGAGCATGTTGTACACATTAGTGTGATGTGCGTTCACTGTGAAGCTTTACCTGCAGAGTAACAATGCTGTGTTTAGTTGGCTGTGGTCTGTGTGCAGCATTGAGAGTCTCGAGCGTGGAAAGGTTATTCCCTGCGCTGTGGGTATGGGTGTGTTACAGCTCACCGCTGTGTAATTACTGCGTCTGCAACACAAACAGCCCATCCAAACTCTCATCAGATATCACAAGCAGGAACAGGGGGAGGCCATTCAGCCCTTTGAGTTTGTTCCACAGGAACAGCAGGTGGTTATTCAGCCCCTGGAAGCCATTCAGCCCTGTGCATTCTCCAGTTAGATCAAGGTTAACCTGTAGTTTTACATTTTTTACCAGCTTTGCTCTCTAGCTAGTGATGACCTTTAATAAAATTTCCGATTGACCCCCAGCCTTGATAGCCTTTTTTTTTGGTGGGGGGTGGGGTGGGGAGAGAGTTCCAGATTCCCGTTCCCCTCTGTGCGATGCTTCCTGACATCTCCCCTGAACGGCTGGGATCCAGTTGGAAGGTTCTGCACCCCCCAACCCGCCGTGTTCGGGGTTGGAGGGGTGGGGGGCGGTGGGATAGGGGTGCGGTGGATGGGGGAAGGGGATTGTTACTGGGCACCAGGGTGAGAAGAAGGGAAGTGAGTACTGGATGAAGGAGAGAGGTGTGGACAGTGCAAGGTCCGCAGAATGGAGGATGGAGAGACGATTCCGCAGGAGGTGAGAAGGAGCTGCATTTGTACAGCGCTGGTCACAGCCTCAGGAAATCACAAGGTGCTTCTCCGCCAGCGAAGACCTTGTTGAACGGTGGTCACTGCTGTAACGGCAGCTGATAGACGCACAGCAAGATCCCACACTTGCAGTATAAAAGCAAAGCACTGCAGATGCCGGAAATCTGAAACAGAATCAGAAAATGCCGGGAAAACCTCAGCAGGTCTGACAGCGTCTTTGGAGAGAGAAACAGAGTTAGCGTGAAGAGTACTGAAGGGACATACAGACTCGAAACGTTATCTCTGTCTCTCTCTCCACGGACACTGTCAGACCTGCTGAGTTTTTCCTGCATTTTCTGATTTTGTTCCCACACTCAGTGTGGTTTCACTTTACAACATAATAGCTCCTGTGGGGCCTTTTACATCCACCTGAGAGGGCAGGCCAGGGTCTCAGTTTAATGTCTCACTGGAAAGCGACAGTGCGGCACTCCCTCAGTACTGACCCTCCGACAGTGCAACACTCCCTCAGTACTGACCCTCCGACAGTGCGGCACCCCCTCAGTACTGACCCTCTGACAGTGCAGCACTCCCTCAGTACTGACCCTCCGACAGTGCAGCACTCACTCAGTACTGACCCTCCGACAGTGCGGCACTCCCTCAGTACTGACCCTCCGACAGTGCAGCACTCCCTTAGTACTGACCCTCTGACAGTGCGGCACTCCCTCAGTACTGACCCTCCGACAGTGCGGCACTCCCTCAGTACTGACTCTCTGACAGTGCGGCGCTCCCTCAGTACTGACCCTCTGACAGTGCGGCACTCCCTCAGTACTGACTCTCCGACAGTGCGGCACTCCCTCAGTACTGATCCCCCAACAGTGTGGCACTCCCTCAGCACTGACCCTCCGACAGTGCAGCACTCCCTTAGTACTGACCCTCTGACAGTGCGGCACTCCCTCAGTACTGACCCTCCGACAGTGCGACACCCCCTCAGTACTGACCCTCTGACAGTGCGGTACTCCGTCAGCACTGACCCTCCGACAGTGCGGCACTCCCTCAGCACTGACCCTCTGACAGTGCGGCACCCCTCAGTACTGACCCTCCGACAATGCGGCACTCCCTCAGCACTGACCCTCCGACAGTGCGGCACTCCCTCAGTACTGACCCTCCGACAGTGCGGCGCTCCCTCAGCACTGACCCTCCGACAGTGCGGCGCTCCCTCGGCACTGCAGCGGGAGTATGAGCTGGATTATGGGTTTAAAGCTCTCTGGCAGCCTTGGGAGGGAGTCTGAACCCTGAACTTGCTGTCTCTGAGGTAGATGTCCTGTCAACTCAGCCAGTGCTGACTTCGTACTGTTCGAGTAGGTGCTAAGTACTGATCAGAGAAGGATAAGCCTGTCAAGGTTAATGAAAGTATAACAGAGAGGAGAGTTGATATTGTGTTTAAGACTCTGGGGAGATGATTGGCCCTGTTCACAGAGATTGGAAACACTCAACTCTGTTCTTTCAATCCTCTCGAGTTTAATCAGCTCCAGTGTATGTCAGGTACCTGAACTCTCGCAGGCTGACCTCTGTCTTACTGTTTGAGGCTGTCCCAAATAATTGTGCATCCACCTTTCCAGCGTGTGCCCCTGCCTCCCGGAGCTGGGGGAGAGGCGGCTCCGCCGTTTCTGTCTCTCCCCGGCCTGTCCTCAGGCCTCTGGAGCTGACCAGGATAACGGACAGGCCCCCCCAGCGCCATTCCCTCATCTGTCTCTCATTCCCAGAATCAGGAGCAGATGCAGACCCGACATCAGCGGAGAACAAAACCCCATCTCGATCGCAGGATCGTCAACCCCGACCCAGAGGGAAGGCGTTGTCATGGCAACCTGCTTTCGTCTGTCTTTTTTTTTTCCCAAGGTTTAGGTTGTATTTATTTCTCCGGCCCTGTGTGGGGATTCAGGAGGATGACACGCGGTCTGAGTCCACTTCTCTCCTGGGGGTGTGGGGCAATGGTAGTGGGAGCTTGATTACCCCTCATTCCCTCACCCCTGATGTCCTCCAACAGTGCGGCACTCCCTCAGTACTGACCCTCCAACAGTGCGGCACTCCCTCAGTACCAACCCTCCAACAGTGCAGCACTCCCTCAGTACCGACCCTCCGACAGTGCGGCACTCCCTCAGTACTGACCCTCTGACAGTGCAGCACTCCCTCAGTACTGACCCTCCGACAGTGCGGCACTCCCTCAGTACTGACCCTCTGACAGTGCAGCACTCCCTCAGTACTGACCCTCCGACAGTGCAGCACTCCCTCAGTACTGACCCTCCGACAGTGCAGCACTCCCTCAGTACTGACACTCCCACAGTGCAGCACTCCGTCAGTACTGACCCTCCGACAGTGCGGCACTCCCTCAGTACTGACCCTCTGACAGTGCAGCACTCCCTCAGTACTGAGCCTCTGACAGTGCAGCACTCCCTCAGTACTGAGCCTCTGACAGTGCAGCACTCCCTCAGTACTGACCCTCTGACAGTGCAGCACTCCCTCAGTACTGACCCTCCGACAGTGCAGCACTCCGTCAGTACTGACCCTCTGACAGTGCGGCGCTCCCTCAGTACTGACCTTCTGACGGTGTGGCACTCCTTCAGTATTGTAGAGTGTCTGTTCTGGCATTTTTGGTCAAATCTCTGGAGTGTGGCTCAATCTCACAAGTATTGACTCAGAGGCAGTTGTGAGACCCACTGAACCCCAGTGCTCACTGAGCTGCTGTGTATGATCCAATAGTAGAGTAGAGTGATGAATCTATTATACAGAATGACAGATACCTAGGGTGAGTTACAGACTGGAATCTAATCGAGGGGTTCGGGGTGTTTATATATAGAATAACAGATACCCGGGAGTGAGTTACAGACTGGAATCTAATCGAGAGGCTTACATGCTGATTTGTATCAACTATCTGACAGTGTTTGACCCTAACCCAGTGTCGAGTTGATATTGGTGAGGCGGTGAGTGAGGTATGTGAGGAGGGGGATACTGTGACAGGCACATGGATCTGCAGTGAGGGGAGAGCCACTTCCGGAGATGCACAGGCCCTTGCTGCACACATTCCTTCACGCACTAAATACGCCAGATTGGATATCAGCAGCACAGCCACGTCCAGGTATCATTTAGCTAACAGCTCCCCGTTCTATTGAAACCAGATTTCCTTCTTTAAAGCACCAGATCTAAAAACAAAGGGTTGGCTGAAAACTCTAGGATGAAAAACCCAACTCTCCATGTGGCCGTTTTCAGTCAGCTCGTGACCTCTCACCATGTGCGACTGCTACACTCTTCTGGCAATGTTGCTATATTTATTGAATCCTTTCTTCCCTCGCTCGCTTTCTTGCCAAAACTCCGTGAGTGACCGGACTGTTCCTAAAAGGAAAAACCCGGCCTGCTTTTTTTGGCAAGGCCTTCAGGCTAGATTGCCAAATGAATCGGGAAAGAAAAGAATCAAAGAGGGCCCGACATTTACACACACACACAAAAAAAAATATATATTTTTTTAAACCTGAAATCTTTGTCGAGCTTGTGTTAAATTTCTAGGAACCAGTATCGTGAGATCCCACGGTTGATTTACTTCACACCTCGCGACACGCATTGCTCTCTACTCTGGGGTTCACTTGCGAATATCTCTCTGTATTATTGTCAAAATCCAATCTCTGTTCCTACCGCATCTGACCTTCATTCAATTCGAATTTGCTCTGTCCAGATTTCTAATGGTCATTGGCTATGTAAACGTCACGCGGTAATGACACACTCCTGCCAGTGGCGGCGCCGCAGCACCGCCACCAACTGCCCTTGCAGCCTGGTGTTTACATGGGCGTTTTCCACTGCAAGTAAGATTTTATAATGGAAATTTATTTTTGTTAAAATGGGGCCAGAATCGTACAGTTTTAACGGTGACTGATTTGTGCACCAGCCCCAACAATCCACTACCTCTGACATCCCTTTCGCTTTTGGTTTTGATTCCCCACGTGTGCAGCAAGAGGGAAATGAAAGATCCCAGTTTTGGAGACGAGCAGGGATTCTTCCCAGTGTCCTGGAGCCAATATTTACCCCTCAGCGGGCATCTCTTCGAAGCGGATGATCTGGGTCATTATCACATCGCTGTTTGTGGGAGCTTGCTGTGCATAAATGGGCTGCCACATTCCCTAAATTCCAGCAGCGACCAGATTTTAATGGCTGTAAAGTGCTTTGGGATGTCGTGGGGATATGTGAAAGGGTGCTATAAAAATGCAAGTCTTTTAAGAGCTGCATTTTTAGTGAGGTCAATTCTGATTTTTCCACCCACCCTCCCACCATCAATTTGAATTTGCCAAAGGAACAATAATGACCCTTTTTTTTGGGGTACCGGTTGCCTGTGGCACAGGAGAGAAAATCACTCCTGATCCAGATTCTTTTGAAGTGTGAATCCCAGTGATTCCCGGAGCAGTGTCTTTTCTCCAGATTTACGAGATAGTTAATGTATAGTTACAGCACTCAGCTCCGACACAGAGCGTGGATTTCAAAATCTGGCTTTCGTTAGAGTGAAAGGGGCAGGAAAGGTCTCCCTCCCTTCCCCGGACCCTCCCAGTCCCAATTTGGCCCCGTGTAAGGTTCCTCTTCCCCTCCCTCCCCCCAACCTCCCTCTGTCCCCCACTTCATCCACCTCCCTTCCCCCCCTCTAAAACACACTATCTTGCTGGGGTGTAACACCCCATCCCTCTCCTTCAATCCACCCGTTACCCCCTTGAAAAAAATCATTCGCCTGTGAGGCTGGGCTTGTGTGCTATTCACCTGCAACTGCGTCACCTCCAAATCTGCTTCCACCAGTCAGAAGTATCACAGAATCACACAGTGCAGAAGAGGCCCTTCGGCCCATCGAGTCTGCACCGACACGTGAGAAACACCTGACCTACCTCCCTAATCCCATTTACCAGCACTTGGCCCATAGCCTTGAATGTTATGACATGCCAAGTGCTTATCCAGGTACTTTTTTAAAGGATGTGAGGCAACCCGCCTCCACCACCCTCTCAGGCAGCGCATTCCAGACCGTCACCACCCTCTGGGTAAAAAAGTTTTTCCTCACATCCCCCCTAAATCTCCTGCCCCTCACCTTGAACTTATGTCCCCTCGTGACTGACCCTTGAAATAAGGGGAACAGCTGCTCGCTATCCACCCTGTCCATGCCCCTCAATCTCGTACACCTTGATCAGGTCGCCCCTCAGTCTCCTCTGCTCCAATGAAGACAACCCAAATCTATCCAACCTCTCTTCATACCTTAAATGTTTCATCCCAGGCAACATCCTCAGAGGTGAATCTCCTCTGCACCCCCTCCAGTGCAATCACATCCTTCCTATAATGTGGCGACCAGAACTGCACACAGTACTCCAGCTGTGGCCTCACCAAGGTTCTATACAACTCCAACATCATCTCCCTCTTGGAGGGAAAGCCTTTTGGATCTTCCTTCTCTTTGGGCTCCCGGTGCTGAATGAGGGTGTGGTTAACCCAGTCGGCAGGGCTGATGGGCTGGAGGGATGGAGGGATGGAGGGATGGAGAGATGGAGGGATGGAGAGACGGAGGGACGGAGAGACGGAGGGATGGAGGGATGGAGGGACGGAGGGATGGAGAGACGGAGGGATGGAGAGATGGAGGGATGGAAGGATGGAGGGATGGAGGGATGGAGGGATGGAGAGATGGAGGGATGGAGAGATGGAGGGATGGAGAGATGGAGGGATGGAGAGATGGAGGGATGGAGAGATGGAGGGATGGAGAGATGGAGGGATGGAGAGATGGAGGGATGGAGAGATGGAGGGATGGAGAGATGGAGGGATGGAGAGATGGAGGGATGGAGAGATGGAGGGATGGAGAGATGGAGGGATGGAGAGATGGAGGGATGGAGAGATGGAGGGATGGAGGGATGGAGGGATGGAGGGATGGAGGGATGGAAGGATGGAAGGATGGAAGGATGGAGAGATGGAGGGATGGAGGGATGGAGAGAGGCCCTCACCCAGATAGTACGTGGAGCAGACTGAGAAATACGGCCAGTTAACTCACTCCGGGGAAGGCTCTGCCGAACGTTGCTTTTGTGCCTTGTTTTAAGTTATCCCTGATCGCTGGGACAGTAACTTGTCAGGAAACTGGAGCTGCTGTGGGCAGAGGGTCAGCTGTTCCACGTGTCGTGGAGTGGCAGCGTCTCTGTGCCCCACACCACGCTCTCCACCCACCCCCACTCAGACGCCAGGACCATCTCCCCCATCTCGTCCTGCTTCTCCCCACCCTATCCTAAGCCGATGCAAATTCTCACCTGGGTTTGCCCACCTCCACCACAATGAGACAGAAATGATTCCTCACTCCCCCTCCGCACTCTCCCACTCCCCCTCCGTCACCGCACTCCCTTCTCTCCCCCCCCCCCCAGCCCCCCCCCACTCGACCCCCCAGCTCCCCCATCCTGTCCTTTAACAATAGCGCCTTCTGCAACTCGCCACGCTTCCGAGATTGTCAGCTATAACCTTGTTAGCGGAACCACCTTCGAGTGTGGACGTTTGTTACTGGGCTGCAGCTGGAGAAGGCCTTGACAGGGGAAGTAGAGGAATAGCCTGGCCTTAAACTGAGGGACCCTCCCTCATCCCACCACCAGAAACTGCCAGAAGTCACCCTCGTTCACTTCCCTGTCGGAATATACAGGCTCACTTAAAGGGAAAGCTGGACGAACACGTGAGGGGAAAGGAGTAGACGGGTGAGAGGGAGTGGTGTGGGGGGGGAGGAGGGTGGGAAGAGGCTGGAGTGGAGCGGAAACACTGGCAGGGGGAGCGAGGCGAATTGGATGGTGCTTTGAAAGAACCAGCACAGCCCGATGGGCCAAATGGCCACCACCTGTACTCTGCAGTCACTGTAATTCTGTTTAAATAGAATTAGAATAGAGGTAAAGTAAAGGCCTTCACTCCCTCGAGTGGAGAAGGTTAAGGGGTGATCTAATCGAGGGGTTTGAGATGATTAACAGAGTCGATAGGGTGGATAGAGAGAGACTATTTCCTCTGGTCGCCAGGGGGTGGGGGGAGGGGGGAGGGTCCAGAACACGGGGAGGGGGGGAAGGACCTTCAAATAGGAGCCCGGCCGTTCAGGGGTGATGTCAGGAAGCATCACACAGAGGGGAGCGGGAATCTGGAACTCTCTCCCCACCCCGCCCCCCCCCACTGCCCGCCCCTTGCAAAAGGCTGTCAAGGCTTGAGGGGGAGATACAGGTCCATTTCCGGGTCTCTGTTATTCTACGTACTGGAAATTTCAAAGCCGGGATTGATTGATGGGGAAGGGGATGAAGGGTTACGGAGCCAAGGAGTGAATATACAGATCAGCTGTGAGTGGGGCAGACTCAAAGGGCAGAATGGCCTCTTGTGTCTGTGTTCAATAACCTGACCTCAAAGGAGCCTGGGGCACTCCACAGGAAGCCCCTCGCTCGTGCTCAGGATCCCAGGACATTGCTGGGAAATCCGGGGGTGATGGTGGGGGTGGGGGTAGGGGTGGGGGTAGGGGTGGGGGAGGGTATTGGCGGGTGACAAAGTGTCTCGCAGCCAGTGAAGCGCCTTCTGAAGAGCAGATGCTTTTTGTAGGGAAACAGGCACAGTAAGATCCCAGGGCCGGCAGCAATAGGGTAAATGAGTGGAGGCGTTGGTCCGGGGGTCAGTACTGACCCTGACACTTGGGGAGGTGGCTCACTGGCGAGTAGACAGCACCTTGGATTGGCAGCTCATGGGTTAACGTTAGATTCTCTGGAACAAAGCTGTTGATTGGACACGGGAGGGAGGGTCTCGGGGGGGGGGGGGGTGGGGTTGGGGAGTGGGGGGTGTTGGATGAAAACCCGAGATCCTCATCCCCAAACGTGAGTCAATGAGCCCCACCCCCACCGGAGGGTGAGTGAGCTCGCAGAGAGAGAGAGAGAGAGAGAGGCGCGCGGGACTTGCATTCCTATAGCGCCATTCACATCCTCAGGACGTTCCCCCAAAAGTGCCGACGGCCAGTGAGGCACTTTTCGAAGCCTGGCCGCTGCTGTGATGTGGCGGGCAGCCAGTGCACAGCAAGATCCCACCAGCGGCGATGTGGAAATGGCCAGGCGACCTGTTTTTGGTGATGTCCGTTGAGGGGAGCGGGGGTCACTGCCGGCCCCAGGATGTCAGGGTGGTGCTCAGTAAGGGCAATGTTCACCAGGGGGAGATGGAGCTGGCTGAGTTACGGGGGGGGGTGGGGGGATATCCAGGGGGATTTTGGGTGGTGTGGCGCTATGTAAGTGTCGATGCGGGTGAATGGTGAGAATTTTCAGGCGTTGTGGCGTTTGGATCAAGGTGACGCTAACGTGAACCTGATTCCGAGTCTCGTACCACGAACCCAGTCAGTCATTTCCAACACAGTCTGCCTGTTCTCAGGGCCGTTACTGACATTCAATCTAAATCCCAGGTGCAAGTTCCCCCTCTCCGAGCTTACATTTAGAATGAGGTAATTGGAACAGTTCATGCTTCGAGTAGGATTCTGCATTTACTTTGTCAGGAGAAGTTAGACTGTTGATGTCGGAGTTTGGGCCTGAATCCATTGGCGTTCTGTGTGTGTGGGGGGGTGGGGAGTAATTGCGAAGTGGATGATGACACACATTATGGGGCAAAGGTCCCTTCATACTATTTGCATCAAACGCTAATTGGTAAATGAGGCCAAGGCAGTGTTGGGTTGTTAGACATTGAGGGTTCAGTTGACAGACAACAGGCACTCCACACGAGATTCATCGAGAGCGCACTATTACCACAAAGCCCATGGCGGGGGGGGGGGGGGGGACTCAGCAAGGGTCAGCTCACTGTTAACATCCCTCTGGAGTTCAGTCAGCCTGTAGGGTCATCAGCACCCTCGGGCAGCTGGGTACTGAGGGAGGCACAACATGAACGCTGACCCCCCCTGACCCCAATAAAAACCCTTATCCACAAACCATGCTGCACGTTAGCAATCAGTGTCCCCTCTACAGACTGATCACCCTAAACTCAGCTAATCAGGAGGCTATCAAATAAAAATCAAACACTCCCAGGACAGGTACAGCACGGGGTTAGATACAGAGTAAAGCTCCCTCTACACTGTCCCCATCAAACACTCCCAGGACAGGTACAGCACAGGGTTAGATACAAAATAAAGCTCCCTCTACACAGTCCCCATCAAACACTCCCAGGACAGGTAAAGCACAGGGTTAGATACAGAGTAAAGCTCCCTCTACACTGTCCCCATCAAACACTCCCAGGGCAGGTACAGCACGGGGTTAGATACAGAGTAAAGCTCCCTCTACACTGTCCCCATCAAACACTCCCAGGACAGGTACAGTACGGGGTTAGATACAGAGTAAAGCTCCCTCTACACTGTCCCCATCAAACACTCCCAGGACAGGTACAGCACGGGGTTAGATACAGAGTAAAGCTCCCTCTACACTGTCCCCATCAAACACTCCCAGGACAGGTACAGCACGGGGTTAGATACAGAGTAAAGCTCCCTCTACACTGTCCCCATCAAACACTCCCAGGACAGGAACAGCACGGGGTTAGATACAAAATAAAGCTCCCTCTACACTGTCCCCATCAAACACTCCCAGGACAGGTACAGCACGGGGTTAGATACAGAGTAAAGCTCCCTCTACACTGTCCCCATCAAACACTGCCAGGACAGGTACAGCACGGGGTTAGATACAGAGTAAATCTCCCTCTACACTGTCCCCATCAAACACTCCCAGGACAGGTACAGCACGGGGTTAGATACAGAGTAAATCTCCCTCTACACTGTCCCCATCAAACACTCCCAGGACAGGTACAGCACGGGGTTAGATACAGAGTAAAGCTCCCTCTACACTGTCCTCATCAAACACTCCCAGGACAGGTACAGAGCAGGAGTTTAGATACCTCTTTAATTTCTCTGCTATTAGACCACTCATGGTTCAGTGAAGAGTTAATCTCTGGAGAATACACATTCTCTTCTCAAACTGTCACCCAATGTAACCAGAATCAGTGACCTAAATTCATCTAATTCGTTGAAGTTTACTGGCAGATTGTCTCATCGTCTCCTTCCCCCTCAGCAGTCAAACCATTAACCTTTCCACCTACATCTCTATCTTCGCTTTTCAGAATAAGATTTTTTTTAAATAATGGATTTTTTTTCTGCTGCTCAGAATCTCCTGACTTGTGGCTGAGGTGCATTCCCTCAGGCCTGAGTTACAAGGCCCCAAATCCTTGTCTCAGTGGTTTACCAGGCCACTGGGTTCTCATCGCAACGAGTCTCGTGGGAGCACCACGGCTGTGAGGAGTTCAACAAGACAGTTATCGCAGACTCTGTCTCAGCCTGTGGAGAAGCTGGGATTGTTCTCCTCAGAGCAGAGAAGGTTAAGGGGGAGATTGAATCGAGGCGTTCAAAATCATGAGGGCGTTTGGATAGAGTAAATCAGGAGAAACTGTTTCCAGTGGCAGGAGGGTCGGTAACCAGAGGGACACAGATTGAAGAGAGTCAGGAAAAGAACCAGAGGGGAAGGTTTATTTACACAGCGAGTTGTTGTGATCTGGAAGGCGCTGCCTGAAAGGGCGGTGGAAGCAGATTCAACAGGAGCTTTCAACAGGGAATTGGATAAATACTTTCAGGGCTATGGGGGAAAGAATCGGGGGTGTGAGGCTAATTGGGTAGCTCTTTCAAAGGGGTTAGTACTGGCACAATGGGCCAAATGGCATCCTCCTGTGCCTGTCCTTCTTTGATTCTATAAAGTCTATGATTCTTTCTGTTTTTTGCGGACTGAAAGAACATGTATGCACAGTGCGCCTGTTTCAGTTAAACAAAATAAGTGACAGCCATTCATTGGTTCATTCTTCAGGGCAGTGCCTTGACCAATCAGAGTCAAGCTGTCTGGTTTAAATTTCAAACAATGCTTGTCAGTTAACTGTCAGTCACCATCAACTGGTGCATTCTCCATGGCAACGCCTCAACCAACCCGGGTCCACTTGCCAACCAATCAGCACTCTCTTCACAAGCGGTATCGATTGTTGTTCTCTTGACATCTGATGATATTGCGAATTGTCCTGATGAGTGCGAGACGAAAAGCTTCGACAAAAACAAAAAGTCCTTTTTCAGCAGTGATTCTGTAAAGCTGGGGTTCAAAATGTTGGGGCGTAGCCAGCGTCGCCCACATCCCGGTGAGAAGGGGCAGGTGTTGGGTCTGATCCTGTGCTTGCCCCCTTCGAGCGGGATACAGGTCGGTTCAGCGGACGGACTGAGTGTGCACCTGCACCGGACGGAACATTGTATGACCGCCACCCCCCCCCACCCCCCACCCCCACCCCACCACCAGATGATTGGTGAACCCTGGCTTGTGCAAGGGAAGGCTGATTCATGGCTCCGCTCCTGGCGCG
The DNA here is from genome assembly GCA_026770705.1 of Isurus oxyrinchus. Taxonomy (NCBI): domain Eukaryota; kingdom Metazoa; phylum Chordata; class Chondrichthyes; order Lamniformes; family Lamnidae; genus Isurus; species Isurus oxyrinchus. Next base: position 12,747 of record JANJGN010004632.1, read on the forward strand.
TGCGCAGCAAGGGAAGACTTTAACTCACTCCGTCGTTCTCTGAGCTCTCTCCCAGCGTAGGGAACCTGACGGTTGCTGAGCGCAGAAGATGGCCCAGCTCTGCAGGAGAGTCCAGTTGGGTTTCGAAGCGTTAACTCTTGTTTCTCTCTCCCATAGTTGCTGCCACAGCTTTCCCTGGCATCTTCCGTTTTTATCTGTAATTTATTCATTTCTGGTTCCTTGGCTTGGCAACGTCGGGTCTTCCCTTCTTGAAAATCCCCATCTTTGAACCTCTTTAATGGAGAGGGAGGGGAGGGAGCTGGATTTGAACTAGTTTGAGATACACCAGCGTTCGGTCTCTTACCTGCCAGCCACATGCGGCTGGAGTTCTTTCTGTAATTCGTTTCCCCTCTCGGGTCTTTTCACCTTCCTGGGTCTTGCGTTCCTCCTCTGAATTCCAGGCGTGTCTTCTACCTCCCTCCCTCCCTCCCCTCCACGGGAACGTGGCCCTCGCTCCTGGGGTCAGTCCACACCTATTTGAGTCCGGCCAGCAGGAGAAGGGGCCCAGGGGGCGAACTGATTATCATCAATCTCCTCCACTCGGTCACCTTGTGACAGGCTCAAGGGTTTAGGCTCATTATTGTCGCTGAGCCAAGTTCGGCATTCGCTCCGGTGAGATATTATTTACTATTGAAGGAAAGCAAAGCCTTGAATGGTTATTAACAGCTTAAAAAGCACTTCACTCACGGAGCAAATGAGGAACTGCAGCCCTCCCCTGGTGTGAGGAATTCATCGCAATGTGGTCTCTTCCCCCCCCACCGCCCTCACCCCCCCCACCGCCCACCCACCCCACCCCCCACCCCCCGACCGCCGGAGCATCACCAGATGGCGGAATATTTGCTTCTATTTTCTGCTCGGTGGGCTGTACCTCGCTGATGGCATCAAACAGCACGTTCCCTCGGGCTGTTCAGTACAGGCAGAGTACAGGCCGTACTCAACCAGCTCGCGCTCGCGAAAGCCCTGCGGTTAGATCTTATTCCATGATCGGACAGCACTCGCTGAACAACCCCGAGTGCGCTAATAGCTACACTAACAGCTGATTTAAGATAGTCAGTTAAGCTCGTATCGTAGTCCATTTATGATTTCTGGAAGCAACATATATTCATACTCAGCTCTCTGCAAACAAAAGGAACTTGTCCAAGCTTTGCGCTGTTTTTCTATTACCTGGGTCTATAGTTCCCTGTTGCTTTCTCCTTGGCAATGCCTCAGCCAATCAGAGTTTTCTTACCGGCCAATCAGAGTTTTCTTGCCGGCCAGTCAGAGTTTTCTTACCTGCCAATCAGAGTTGACTTGCCGGCCAATCAGAGTTGACTTGCCGGCCACTCAGAGTTTTCTTGCCGGCCAGTCAGAGTTTTCTTGCCGGCCAGTCAGAGTTGACTTGCCGGCCAGTCAGAGTTGACTTGCCGGCCAATCAGAGTTGACTTGCCGGCCAATCAGAGTTGACTTGCCGGCCAATCAGAGTTGACTTGCCTTTTCCCCAGCGTTGTAAATTGTTGTGTGATGATTTGAAATTTGCCATTCTTGTGTTTGTCCTGATGAGTGCCAGACAAAAAGCTTCAGCAACACGCCTCCCTTTTCAACAGGATTCATTTTCTGTTTGTTCTTGAGGTTGGAGGGTCACGGCACCGAGACCAGACCTAACCCCTGGATGCTGCAATGTCAAAGGTCAGCCACGATCTAAGGAGCACAGCAGCCTTGAGGGGTTAAATGGCCTCCTGTTACCAGGCCACTTTGTGAGGTATTGTGGAGTATTGAGCTAGTATTGACCGTAACCTGAAGAACAAATCGATCAGGGAAAGATCTGAAGATCGGTTTGGTTCTGCGGCTGAGTCCCTGCCTCCCATTAACCTCGGGCTCCTGATCTTGCTTCTGTCCTCGTTCTGCTTCCAATGTGGATAGAGGGGCTTTGCCTTAACACTGGGATCTGCCATTAGATTCCTTGTCTAAAGACTCCTCCCTGCAACTGTATCAGTGCTTTCTCCATCTCAGACTCTAGAGACAGGAACAGTTCACCAGTCGTCTGGGAGTCGTCTGGGCATTTCACCAGTGAACGACAGGAGCGCGCAGTGTGTAAGCAGGGTCAAGTGTTACCCAAGAATATAAAAAAAACAGGAGCAGGAGAAGGCCATTCAGCCCCTCAAACACTCTGTGCCCTTAAATAAGATCTTCCACCTGAACTCTGCTTTCCCACCTATCCCCATGTCTCTCGATTCCCTTTTAGTGCCCGAAATCCACAGCTGCCTGGATTGGAGAATTCCAAAGTTTCCACAACCTTCTGAGCAAAGAAGTGTCTCCAAAACCACCGAGCCCAATTCCCGAGAGTCTGTCCTAGACTCTCCGGCTGGGAGCGGGGTGAGTGGGGGAACGACCCCTCAGCATCAACTCTATCAAGTGCCTTCGAAATGTTAATTTGCTTCCATGAGATCAGCTCTGATTCTTTGAAATTCTGGGGAAAATAGAGCCTTTCTACTCAGCCTCCCCTCCCAGGAATCCTACCCTCCCTCCCCCCCCCAGAACAGGTTTGTTCATCCTAGGGAACAGATCAAAACTGGACACCAGTGTATTGGCCGCTTGAATACACTCAGGGTCTGTGCAATTGTCTCCTGTCAAGAGCCAGGTGCCCTCGAGAGGGGGAGGTGGAGGGGAGGGTGGAGGGGAAGGAGGAAGGTGGAGGGGAGGGGGAGGGTGGAAGGAAAGGAGAAAGGTGGAGGAGGAGGGTCGAGGGGAAGGAGGAAGATATGGGGGAGGGTGGAGGGCAAGGAAGAAGGTGGAGGGGAGGGGGAGGGTGGAGGACAAGGAGGAAGGTGGAGGGGAGAGGAAAGGGGGAGGGTGAAGATGGAAAGGGGAGGGTTGAGGGGTAAGGGGAGGGGGAGGGTTGAGGGTGAAGATGGAAAGGGGAGGGTTGAGGGGTAAGGGGAGAGGGAGGGTTGAGGGTGAAGATAGAAAGGGGAGGGTTGAGGGGTAAGGGGAGGGGGAGAGTTGAGGGTGAAGATGGAAAGGGGAGGGTTGAGGGGTAAGGGGAGGGGGAGGGTTGAGGGTGAAGATGGAAAGGGGAGGGTTGAGGGGTAAGGGGAGGGGGAGAGTTGAGGGTGAAGATGGAAAGGGGAGGGTTGAGGGGTAAGGGGAGGGGGAGGGTTGAGGGTGAAGATGGAAAGGGGAGGGTTGAGGGGTAAGGGGAGGGGGAGGGTTGAGGGGGAAGATGGAAAGGGGAGGCTAGAGGGGTAAGGGGAGGGGGAGGGTTGAGGGTGAAGATGGAAAGGGGAGGGTTGAGGGGTAAGGGGAGGGGGAGGGTTGAGGGTGAAGATGGAAAGGGGAGGGGTAAGGGGAGGGGGAGGGTTGAGGGGGAAGATGGAGAGCAAGAAGGAAGGTGGAGGGGGGAGGAGAGGGGGAGGGGTAAAGGGGAGGGTGGAGGGTGAAGATGGAAGGTAGAGGGTGAAGATGGAAAGGGAAGGGTTGAGGGGTAAGGGGAGGGGGAGGGTTGAGGGGGGAGGTGGAGGGGGGAGGAGAGGGGGAGGGGGAAAGGGGAGGGTTGAAGGGTGAGGGGGAAAGGGGACGGTGGAGGGTGAAGATGGAAAGGGGAGGGTTGAGGGGGGAGGTGGAGGGGGGAGGAGAGGGGGAGGGGGAAAGGGGAGGGTTGAAGGGTGAGGGGGAAAGGGGACGGTGGAGGGTGAAGATGGAAAGGGGAGGGTTGAGGGGGGAGGAGAGGGGGAGGGGGAAAGGGGAGGGTGGAGGGAAAGGAGGAAGGTGGAGGGGAGAGAGAGGGCAGAGGGGGACATGGAGGAGAAGAAAGAAGGTGGAGGGAGAGGGGGAGGGGGAAAGTAGAAGGGGGAGGGGTAAGGGGAAGGGGGGACGGTGGAGGGTGAAGGTGGAAGGGGGAGGGGAAAGGGGAGGATGGTGGAGGAAGGGAGAAAGTTGAGGGAGGGGGAGGGATAAGGGGAGGGGGGTTAATGAGGAGGAGGAAGGGGAGAGGGTGGAGCATGAAGAGAGAGGGTTGAGGGGTATGAGGGAGGGGGAAGGAAAGGGTGGAGGGGAAGAGAAGAGGCCCATTGAGTTGTTGACTAACCAAGCTAAACGTGACGATGATTGGCTGACCTGACCTCTCATGAGGCAGTTGGCAGATCAATCAGCCAATCAGCCAATCAGCCAATCAGCCGATCAGCCGATCAGTTGCTGAACTAGCAGGAGTGAGGCGGTTGGATTTTACAACACGGATACTTGACCTTGGTCTGATGCAGCCCTTCGATAATGTGTGAATTTACTGACATTACCGTAACCACACTCTCCGGACATTACTCTAACCACACTCCCCAGACATTACCGTAACCACACTCCCCGGACATTACCGTAACCACACTCCCCGGACATTACCGTAACCACACTCCCCGGACATTACCGTAACCACACTCCCCAGACATTACTGTAACCACACTCCCCAGACATTACCGTAACCACACTCCCCAGACATTACCGTAACCACACTCCCCAGACATTACCGTATCCACACTCCCCGGACATTACCGTAACCACACTCCCCGGACATTACCGTAACCACACTCCCCGGACATTACCGTAACCACACTCCCCAGACATTACCGTAACCACACTCCCCGGACATTACCGTAACCACACTCCCCGGACATTACCGTAACCACACTCCCCAGACATTACCGTATCCACACTCCCCGGACATTACCGTAACCACACTCCCCGGACATTACCGTAACCACACTCCCCGGACATTACCGTAACCACACTCCCCAGACATTACCGTAACCACACTCCCCGGACATTACCGTAACCACACTCCCCGGACATTACTCTAACCACACTCCCCGGACATTACCGTAACCACACTCCCCGGACATTACTCTAACCACACTCCCCGGACATTACCGTAACCACACTCCCCGGACATTACTCTAACCACACTCCCCGGACATTACCGTAACCACACTCCCCGGACATTACCGTAACCACACTCCCCGGACATTACCGTAACCACACGCCCCGGACATTACCGTAACCACACTCCCCGGACATTACCGTAACCACACTCCCCGGACATTACCGTAACCGCACTCCCCGGACATTACCGTAACCACACTCCCCGGACATTACTCTAACCGCACTCCCCGGACATTACCGTAACCGCACTCCCCGGACATTACCGTAACCGCACTCCCCGGACATTACTCTAACCGCACTCCCCGGACATCACTGTAACCGCACTCCCCGGACATCACTGTAACCGCACTCCCCGGACATCACTGTAACCGCACTCCCCGGACATCACCGTAACCGCACACCCCGGAAATTACCGTAACCGCGCTCCCCGGACATTACCGTAACCGCGCTCCCCGGACATTACCGTAACCGCGCTCCCCGGACATTACCGTAACCGCGCTCCCCGGACATTACCGTAACCGCGCTCCCCGGACATTACCGTAACCGCGCTCCCCGGACATTACCGTAACCGCGCTCCCCGGACATTACCGTAACCGCGCTCCCCGGACATTACCGTAACCGCGCTCCCCGGACATTACCGTAACCGCGCTCCCCGGACATTACTCTAACCGCGCTCCCCAGACATTACTCTAACCACGCTCCCCAGACATTACTGTAACCACACTCCCCAGACATTACTGTAACCACACACCCCAGACATTACTGTAACCACACTCCCCAGACATTACTGTAACCACACTCCCCAGACATTACTGTAACCACACACCCCAGACATTACTGTAACCACACTCCCCAGACATTACTGTAACCGCACTCCCCAGACATTACTGTAACCGCACTCCCCGGACATTACTCTAACCGCACTCCCCGGACATTACTGTAACCACACACCCCAGACATTACTGTAACCACACTCCCCAGACGTTACTGTAACCACGCTACCCAGACGTTACTGTAACCACACTCCCCAGACATTACTGTAACCACACACCCCAGATATTACTCTAACCACACTTCACGGTGATTCAGCAGAGGATGGTACCCTTCACCCTGGAACTAATCATTGACTATTCCTGGCCTTCCAGAGGAGAGTCAGTGCTGAGGGAGTGCCGCACTGTCGGAGGGTCCATCTTTATGATCACTCTGAGGTTGATTTCCTCTCCACCCTCTTGGACCTTGATGGGGTGAATACTGGGAGGATATTTCCTCTTCTAGGAGAGTCTAGAACTCGGGGGCACAATTTAAAAATAAGTTGTATCCCATTTAAGACGGAGGTGAGGAGGAATTTTTTCTCTGGGAGGGACACTTGTCTGTGGAATTCTCTTCCCCGGAGAGCAGCGGAGGCTGGGTCAGTGAGTATATCCGAGGCTGATTGGACAGATTTTTGACCGACAAGGGAGTCCAGGGTTAAGGGGACAGACAGGAAAGTGGAGCTGAGACCACAACCTGATCAGCCGTGATCTTATTGACTAGCAGAGCAGGCTAAAGGGGCTGAATGGCCTACTCCTCCCAAATCCTAGTGTTGTTCCTATATGGATGTAGAAGCTTCCACAGGCACTATTTTAAAGAAGAGGAAGTGAGTTTCTCCCCCCGGTGTCCTGGGGTCAATATTTCTCCCACAGCCAACACCACTAGTACAGTACTCATTATCACGCTGCTGTTTGTGGGATCTTGCTGTACACAGTTTTCCTACATTTACAACAGGGACCCACGCCTCACAGTACGGCAATGGCTGTGAGGCACTTTGGGGAAGTGCCGAGGTAGGGAAAGACGCTATAGCGCTGGGAGTCTGTGGCTCCGCACACTTCCCCATGGGATCACCAGCAGACAGCCCCAGCGGTACAAACCTCCTCACAGGCTCAGTGTGGGCTGGACAGCCATTGGTGGTGTTTCCCTGAGGTCATCCTGTGCCAAATCCAGACCTCAGCCAAGATGGTGGGTGGGCAACACACCCTGGCACTGTCGTGCCCTGAACCCACTCTCTGCCCCACTCTCCCCACAGTTCCTGCATACCATGGGGGAGGGGAGCAATGGGGGGGCCTTGGTGTGTTCAGTGTCCCTGACAAACCTCCACATGTTGGTGCTGGGGACGGAAGGCTTGTTGTTTGGCTGACAGTTCACTAGCGTCTGGGAATCTGGATCAGAGGAAAGAGTTTGGAATCATCAGGATTGTGCTCAGTGGGAGTGAATGGGAAGGGGTTTGGGTCCATTGGGATTGTGTACAGTGGGAGTGAATGGGAAGGGGTTTGGGTCCATTGGGATTGTGTACAGTGGGAGTGAATAGGAAGGGGTTTGGGTCCATTGGGATTGTGTACAGTGGGAGTGAACGGGAAGGGGTTTGGGTCCATTGGGATTGTGCTCAGTGGGAGTGAATGGGAAGGGGTTTGGGTCCATTGGGATTGTGCTCAGTGGGAGTGAATGGGAAGGGGTTTGGGTCCTTTGGGATTGTGTACAATGGGAGTGAATGGGAAGGAGTTTGGGTCCAATGGGATTGCGTACAGTGGGAGTGAATGGAAAGGGGTTTGGGTCCATTGGGATTGTGTACAGTGGGAGTGAATAGGAAGGGGTTTGGGTCCATTGGGATTGTGTACAGTGGGAGTGAATAGGAAGGGGTTTGGGTCCATTGGGATTGTGCTCAGTGGGAGTGAATGGGAAGGGGTTTGGGTCCAATGGGATTGTAAACAGTGGGAGTGAATAGGAAGGGGTTTGGGTCCATTGGGATTGTGTACAGTGGGAGTGAATGGGAAGGGGTTTGGGTCCATTGGGATTGTGCTCAGTGGGAGTGAATGGGAAGGAGTTTGGGTCCATTGGGATTGTGTACAGTGGGAGTGAATGGGAAGGGGTTTGGGACCATTGGGATTGTGTACAATGGGAGTGAATGGGAAGGGGTTTGGGTCCATTGGGATTGTGTACAGTGGGAGTGAACGGGAAGGGGTTTGGGTCCATTGGGATTGTGTACAGTGGGAGTGAATGGGAAGGGGTTTGGGTCCATTGGGATTGTGTACAATGGGAGTGAATGGGAAGGGGTTTGGGTCCTTTGGGATTGTAAACAGTGGGAGTGAATAGGAAGGGTTTTGGGTCCATTGGGATTGTGTACAGTGGGAGTGAATGGGAAGGGGTTTGGGTCCTTTGGGATTGTGTACAATGGGAGTGAATGGGAAGGGGTTTGGGTCCAATGGGATTGTGTACGTCGGGAGTGAATGGGAAGGGGTTTGGGTCCTTTGGGATTGTGAACAGTGGGAGTGAATGGGAAGGGGTTTGGGTCCAATGGGATTGTGTACGGTGGGAGTGAATGGGAAGGGGTTTGGGTCCATTGGGATTGTGTGCAGTGGGAGTGAATGGGAAGGGGTTTGGGTCCATTGGGATTGTAAACAGTGGGAGTGAATGGGAAGAGGTTTGGGTCCTTTGGGATTGTGTACGGTGGGACAGGGAAGGGGTTTGGGTCCATTGGGATTGTGTACAGTGGGACAGGGAAGGGATTTGGGTCCATTGGGATTGTATACAGTGGGACAGGGAAGGGGTTTGGGTCCTTTGGGATTGTGTACATTGGGAGTGAATGGGAAGGGGTTTGGGTCCATTGGGATTGTGTACAGTGGGAGTGAATGGGAAGGGGTTTGGGTCCAATGGGATTGTGTACAGTGGGAGTGAATAGGAAGGGGTTTGGGTCCAATGGGATTGTGTACAGTGGGAGTGAATGGGAAGGGGTTTGGGTCCATTGGGATTGTGTACAGTGGGAGTGAACGGGAAGGGGTTTGGGTCCAATGGGATTGTGTACAGTGGGAGTGAACGGGAAGGGGTTTGGGTCCAATGGGATTGTGTACAGTGGGAGTGAATGGGAAGGGGTTTGGGTCCATTGGGATTGTGTACGGTGGGACAGGGAAGGGGTTTGTATTCCTGATTGATCCAGATGGATCTACAGATTTACTGACAGACGATCTGGTTACTGAGTTGTGATTCTGTGGCTACTTGGGTTAATCGGAGAAACTGTTACTGACTGCTCAGGACACATGCTGGTTGACAGGAGATAGTTGAAAACATATGGGGGCGGTCCATGGGAGGGGTCTCTCTCTCTCTCTCTCTCTCTCTCCCTCTCCCTCCCTCTCTCTCTCTCTCCCTCTCTCTCTCTCTCCCTCCCTCTCTCTCTCTCTCCCTCTCTCCCTCTCCCTCTCTCTCTCTCTCTCTCCCTCTCCCTCTCTCTCCCATTCTAAAATGGACATGAAATAAGGAGACGTAGGAAAGGCCCTGTCCCCTCTCTCCGGCCTGGTCACATTGCCCCCATTCCCTCAGCTCCCTCGACTGCACCAAGGGAGAGTGTGATAGTCTCGATCTGAGAAAGATTTGAAGCCAATGCCACTGAGTGATGTTTAACAGTTACTAGTGGAGGGTCACAGGGTTGTATTTATAAGCTGAATAAATAAAGCTGCAAATTGCAGATGCAGAGGTTGTCATGGAAATTCATTTTCCTTCTCAGTAAAATGGTTATTAAACAGCTGGGTCCCCGTGGACTTGGGGGGGAGGGGAGAAGGAGGGGTCGATGAGCAGGGTATAAAGAGATTCTGCTGCCATTTCAACCAAATTGCAGTTAATCTTGTGCAGCGACCCAGTAACTGAACCTTTGCAGAGCAGAGAGCTCGTTTTCCTTGTCTGTTCACTCCTGCCTCTCTCTCTCTCTCTCTCTCGAGGTGGTACACAGCCTCTGGGATCGCACAGCCTCCACACAAAAGTCCTCGCAATGGTTAAAGAATCGCTGGACATCGGCGTCAGTGCCCTCGACCCTCGCCCCTCGACCCTCGCCCCCTCGCCCCTCGACCGGTGTGCTTTTTTGGAGCTAAGAACCTGCCCTCTTTCTCACGCGAGGAGGGGGGTCACACATCCGTACAGCCCCCTGTTCCCCCGAATCCCGGGCTGAATGCCGCTACCTCCGGGACTAACGCAGAGGTCGGTCTCCCCAGCAACAGCAAAGACTGACTTACATTTGGCTGGCACCGTCCCCATCCTCCGAATGTCCCGAGCTGCTTTCCAGACTGTGGAGCGCTCAGTATTCAATGAACAGCTGGTGCTGTTGGGACTTTTACATCCAACTGAGGAGCCAGCCTGGGTCTCCGCTTAATGTTTCAATCAAAAGATCACCCCTCTGACAGTGCAGCACTCCCTCAGTACTGACCCCTCTGACAGTGCAGCACTCCCTCAGTACTGACCCTCCGACAGTGCAGCACTCCCTCAGTACTGACCCTCCGACAGTGCAGCACTCCCTCAGTACTGACCCTCCGACAGTGCAGCACTCCCTCAGTACTGACCCTCCGACAGTGCGGCACTCCCTCAGTACTGACCCTCTGACAGTGTGGCACTCCCTCAGTACTGACCCTCCGACAGTGCGGCACTCCCTCAGTACTGACCCTCTGACAGTGCAGCACTCCCTCAGTACTGACCCTCTGACAGTGCGGCACTCCCTCAGTACTGACCCTCCGACAGTGCGGCACTCCCTCAGTACTGACCCTCTGACAGTGCGGCACTCCCTCAGTACTGACCCTCTGACAGTGCGGCACTCCCTCAGTACTGACCCTCTGACAGTGGCGGCGCTCCCTCAGTCCTGACCCTCGGACAGTGCAGCACTCCCTCAGTACTGACCCCCTGACAGTGCGGCACTCCCTCAGTACTGACCCTCTGACAGTGCAGCACTCCCTCAGTACTGACCCTCTGACAGTGCGGCACTCCCTCAGTACTGACCCTCTGACAGTGCGGCACTCCCTCAGTACTGACCCCCCTGACAGTGCGGCACTCCCTCAGTACTGACCCTCCGACAGTGCGGCAATCCCTCAGTACTGACCCTCTGACAGTGCAGCACTCCCTCAGTACTGACCCTCCGATAGTGCAGCGCTCCCTCAGTACTGACCCCCTGACAGTGCAGCACTCCCTCAGTACTGACCCTCCGACAGTGCGGCACTCCCTCAGTACTGACCCTCCGACAGTGCGGCCACTCCCCTCAGCACTGACCCTCCGACAGTGCGGCACTCCCTCAGTACTGACCCTCCGACAGTGCGGCACTCCCCTCAGTACTGACCCTCCGACAGTGCGGCACTCCCTCACTACTGACTCTCTGACAGTGCGGCACTCCCTCAGTACTGACCCTCCGACAGTGCGGCACTCCGTCAGTACTGACTCTCCGACAGTGCTGCACTCCCTCAGTACTGACCCTCCGACAGTGCGGCGCTCCCTCAGTACTGACTCTCCAACAGTGCGGCACTCCCTCAGTACTGACCCTCCGACAGTGCGGCACTCCCTCAGTACTGACTCTCCGACAGTGCTGCACTCCCTCAGTACTGACCCTCCGACAGTGCGGCACTCCCTCAGTACCACAGTGGGAATGTCGGCCTGGGTTTTGTGCCCTACCTTCTGGAATGGGTCTTGAATCTGTGACCTCGTGACCAGGAGGAGGGTCTGTGCCCCTCTGAGCCCATCACCAATCTGTCCGGACTCGGGTTTCCTGGTCGACAGTAGCCTCGGTGTTGGGGAGATGCTGCCGGAGTGGTGATGGCGCTGGTCTGGTGATCCCGAGGCTCGGGCCAGTTCTCTGGGGACCTGGGTTCAAACCCCACCACGGCAACTGGTGAAATTTAAATTCAAAGGATAAAAAATTTAATTGATTAAATCCGGAATGGAAAGCGAGTCTCAGTGACGGTGAGCACGAGACGATCACCGATTGTTGTACCAGCCCAGCTGGTCATTAATGTCCCTTTAGGGAAGGAAACCTGCCCTCCTTACCCGGTCTGGCCCTACACGTGACTCCAGACCCACCGCGATGGGGTTGACCGTTAACTTCCCCCTGAAATGGCCGAGCGAGACACTCAGTTGGAGGGTAATTAGGGGTGGGCAACAAATGCTGGCCTTGCCAGCGATGCCCACATCCCATGAAAGAGTAAAGAAAAGCTTACAGCGCTGGTGAAGGCCGCTCACCGGCTTTATGAATAGCACTTTCCCAACCAGCCTCGCTCCCTGCGCCTTTGTCCGCCTGTCCGATCTCGATCCCCGGCAGGAAGCAGGTGAATCCCCCGGATTCATTCCGGAGGTAATGCAGGAGCCTGGCCGTCTGTCGGGAATGATTTATCGTCACGGCACGTGATCTGTCAGGCTGGTTACCATGGGGACAGACGTTTTATCAACTGTTGTTTCTTCTTTCCAAACACAAATTGCGGAAAAAAATAATCAATTTGGTATTTGTTTATAGTTCATGATTAACTTGGCGAGTTTTT
>JANJGN010004633.1:10000-15000 GCA_026770705.1 Isurus oxyrinchus
GGTTAGGGTACGGGTTAGGGTTAGGGGTTAGGCTTCGGGTTGCGGCAAATGGTTAACTGGTTACTAGGCAGGGTAGCCGACCGTTAATCCGGCTCTCCGGCCCGCTTATAAGGGTGCACTAAGATGCAGAGCACACCAGCTGGTCCACGTGCGATGTAAAAAGCGGGCAACCAGTTAGCAGACACGGCAGCCGGCAGGTAATTTAAGCCGCCCGCCCGCCCGCCCGGTAGTACGGCTGCATGTAGCTGCAGAGCAGCCAAGCGGCTGCTGAGAGTAAGTACTGAAGGGGAAATGGTTAACCGGTTAGCAGGCAGGGCAGCCGGCCGGTAATCGGAGCCGTCCACGCGGTACTACGGCTGCCGTTAGCTGCAGAACAGCCCAGCCGCTGCTGAGAGTGGGTAATGAAGGGGAAATGGTGAACCAGACAACAGGCAGCGCAGCCGACCGTTAATTACAGCCTCCCGCCGGGTAATACGGGTGCAGTAAACTGCAGAAGACGCCAGCAGGTCCAGGGAATGTGTCCAGGACGTGGAAATGGTTAACCGGTCAGCAGGAAGGTCAGCCGGCCGGTAGTACGGGTGCAGTCAGCAGCCGGCATCCCGAGCAGCTGAAAAGTCCTAAGCGCGGAATGGGGAAATCATTAACCTGTCAGCAAGCCGGAAGGGGAAAGGGTGAAACGGCTTAAAATATCGAGGCGGCAAGGAAAAAATGGCAACCGGGGGCGGGGCGGATTCACAGTCACCACGTGAGAGGGTCGGTGCCTGGAGGCCGGGCAGGCGGTTGGCCGAAGGCCCGATACTCCGGGTGCTGTCAGCATTTCGCTTGCCGAGCTGCTCAAAAGTCGAGGTGCAGAACGGCGAAATCATTAACCGGCAAGCGGATGCATGGCAGCGGGCAGGGAAGGGTCAAAACGGCCTGAAATACCGGAGCGGCGGGCCAAGATGGCTGCCGGGGGGCGTATTCAGCGGTCGCACGTGACGGGGCGGTGCCTGGAGGCCGAGCCGCGCAAGCGCGATTTAAAGCGAGCAAAGTCCGAGCAGGAGCGATATCGTTGGCCATTCAGCCGGTTCGAGCCTGGTGGCCGAGGCGGGGAGGGTGGAACCGGGGAAAGGCTGGGTGTTCGGTGTCCGCCCGGGTGGTCCGGAGTTTTATTCGGGTTAGGGTTAGCGGTTAGGCTTAGGGCTGGGGTTAGGGTTGGGGCGTTAGGGTTAGGGGAAGTGTCAGGGGTAGGGGTAGGGTTAGAGTTAGGGGCTTGGCTTGGTGTTCGTGTCGGGGAAGGGGACAAGGCTAGTTTATTGTTGGCTCGGGGTTCGGGTCAGGGTTAGCGGTTAGGCTTAGGGCTGGGGTTAGGTTTGCGGCAAATGGTTTACCGGTTAGCAGGCAGGGTAGCCGGCCATTATTCAGGGCTTTCGGCATGGTAGTAAAGGTGCGCTGAGCTGCAGAACACAGCCGCTGGTCCACGGGATATGTACAGCACAGGGGAACCTGTGAACCAGTTAGCAGACAAGGCAGCCGACCGGTAATTATAGCCTCCCGCCGGGTAATAGAGGCGCAGTCAGCTGCAGAACACACCAGCAGGTCCAAGGACTAAGTACAGAATGAGGACACGGGCAGCCGGTCAGCAGGCAGGGCTGCCGGCCGGTAATTACAGCCTCCCGCCCGGTCATAGGGGTGCAGTTAGCTGCAGAACACACCAGCAGGTCCAAGGACTAAGTACAGAATGAGGACACGGGCAGCCGGTCAGCAGGCAGGGATGCCGGCCTGCCATAGGGGTGCAGTTAGCTGCAGAACACACCAGCAGGTCCAAGGACTAAGGACAGAATGGGGACACGGGCAGCCGGTTAGCAGGCTGGGCTGCCGGCCGGTATTTACAGCCTCCCGCCCGGTCATAGGGGTGCAGTTAGCTGCAGAACACACCAGCAGGTCCACGGACTAAGTACCGAATGGGGACACGGGCAGCCGGTTAGCAGGCAAGGCTGCCGGCCGGTAATTATAGCCTCCCGCCCGGTCATAGGTGTGCAGTTAACTGCGGAACACACCAGCAGGTCCAGGGACTCAGTACCAAACGGGGAATCGGTTAAGCGGTTACCTGGCAGGGCAGCCGACCAGTAATCATAGCCTCCCGCCCGGTCGTAGGGGTGCAGTTAGCTGCAGAACACACCAGCAGGTCCAGGGAATGTGTGCAGGACGGGGAAATGCTTAACGGGTTAGCAGGCCGGGCAGCCGGCCGGTAGTTGGAGCCGCCCGCCCGGTCGTACGGGAGCCGTCATCAGCCGGCATCCCGAGCAGCTGAAAAGTCTAAGCGCAGAATGGGGACATGGTGAACCAGTCAGCCAGCGGGCAGGGAAGGGTCGAAACGGCCTAAAATACCGGGCCGGCGGGCCAAGATGGCTGCCGGGGGGCGTATTCAGGGCCCCCACGTGAGGGGCCGGGGCTGGGGGCCGAGCCGGGCAAGCGCGGTTGAGAAACAGCCGAGTCCGAGCAGGGGGAAATCATTAACCGGTGATCGGGTTCGACCCCCCCCGGTGGCCGAGGCGGGGAGGGTCGACCCGGGGAAAGGTTGGGTGTTCGGTGTCCCTCAGGGCGGTCCCGAGCGCGTCCTAAAATAATCCGGGCTCCTGGGCCCTTTTTTGAAAAAGAACCGGTCGGGGAGCGGGTGCAATCCGGAAGGCCTGGCGGGGCTTCGGTGCCTCTTCCTCGGTATGACTACCGGAGGGTCGTCGGCCTGAATGACGGTTGCATTTGCTGGCTGTGGAGGTTGGCGGGCTATCTGCAGAATAGGAGGAGGTGGCAAATCGAGAATGGGTCGACTTCGCCAAGTGCCTTCTCGAGCCTCCAGGTCTGCAGGGACCGACCCAGGCTGCCGCCAAACCGACCGGGAGGCCCCGCCGTCGGCCATTTTTGGTCATTTTCGGCATTTTTCGCCTCTTTCGGCCGGTCAAGAAAAGCGGCGGCCTGACACCCGGGCGTGCACGGGGAAGGCTCCCCCTCGCCGGGAGGACCGGAGTTTGCCCCGGAAACCTCCGGAAGCCGGCCGGGAAGGCGGCTTCGGCCCGATGCACCTCCGGCTGCGTCCGAAGGCCGGGGGAAGTGGCCCCTGGGCCCGTGTGAGGGAAATCCGTGCCAAGACGGAAGTCCAGGAGGTCGGATCCGAAGCTTCTGCCGGGCCCCCGGTGGAGGCATTCCCGCTAGGCGGGGCGAATCGGCCCGGCCACGGGGCGGGTTGCAATTGTTGGAGGGGGGCTGCCGGAGCTAGATAATGATTTCCCCTCGGTTCTCCCGATGGGGAAACGGCGAAAGGAGGTGTCGCGGGCTTTCGAGGCCTCCTCGGCGGCTGGACTACCGACCGACATCTCGGCTGCATTTGCTGGCTGGGGGGGTTGGCGGGGTATCTGCAGAATGGTAGGAGGTGGCAAGTCGAGAATCGGTCGACAGCTCCGAGTGCCGTCTCGAGCCTCCAGGTCCGCAGGGACCGATCCAGGCTGCCGCCTAACCGACCAGGAGGCCCCGCCGTCGGCCATTTTTGTCCATTTTCGGCATTTTTTACCGTCTTTCGGTCGGTCACGGAAAGCGGCGACCGGAAGCCCGGGCGTGCCCGGGGACGGCTCCCACTGGCCCCGGGGACCGGATTTGCCCCGGTCGGAGCCCCGGAAACGCACCCGAAGCCGGCCGGAGAAGGCGGCTAAGGGCAATGCACCTCGGATTGAATTTGCGCACCGGGGAAAGTGGCCTCGGGGCCCGCGAGGTGTGACGGTGTGCCTTCGGTAAGCTTCTGGAGAAATGGGTAACCAATGCACCTCGGACTGAATGTGCAGGACGTGCAACGGGGCCTCCGGGTCCGCGAGATATCGCAGGTTGGCCTCGGTAAGCCTCTGGAGAAATGGCTAACCAATGGGACAGTGGCCCTGAGAAATCATTAACCATTTGGACTTCGTCTCTGGCAGCGAGGCAAGTGTGGTGCAGAAATCATTAACCATTTGGACTTAGTCTCTGGCAGCGAGGCAAGTGTGGCGGAGAAATCATTAACCGTTTGGACTTAGTCTCTGGCAGAGAGGCAAGTGTGGTGCAGAAATCATTAACCATTTGGACTTAGTCTCTGGCAGCGAGGCAAGTGTGGTGCAGAAATCATTAACCATTTGGACTTAGTCTCTGGCAGCGAGGCAAGTGTGGCGGAGAAATCATTAACCGTTTGGACTTAGTCTCTGGCAGAGAGGCAAGTGTGGTGCAGAAATCATTAACCATTTGGACTTCGTCTCTGGCACAGAGGCAAGTGCAGTGGAGAAATCAGTAACCATTTGGACTTAGTCTCTGGCAGCGAGGCAAGTGTGGTGCAGAAATCATTAACCATTTGGACTTCGTCTCTGGCACAGAGGCAAGTGCAGTGGAGAAATCATTAACCATTTGGACTTCGTCTCTGGCAGAGAGGCAAGTGTGGTGCAGAAATCATTAACCATTTGGACTTCGTCTCTGGCACAGAGGCAAGTGCAGTGGAGAAATCAGTAACCATTTGGACTTAGTCGCTGGCAGCGAGGCAAGTGTGGCGGAGAAATCATTAACCGTTTGGACTTCGTCTCTGGCAGAGAGGCAAGTGTGGTGCAGAAATCATTAACCATTTGGACTTCGTCTCTGGCACAGAGGCAAGTGCAGTGGAGAAATCAGTAACCATTTGGACTTAGTCTCTGGCAGCGAGGCAAGTGTGGCGGAGAAATCATTAACCGTTTGGACTTCGTCTCTGGCAGAGAGGCAAGTGTGGCGGAGAAATCATTAACCGTTTGGACTTAGTCTCTGGCAGCGAGGCAAGTGTGGCGGAGAAATCATTAACCATTTGGACTTAGTCTGTGGCAGAGGCAAGTTTGGAAGAGAAATCAGTAACTAATAAATAAAATGCACCCCAGATTGCATTCGCCGGCCGTGGAAAGTGTCTCCTGGGCCCGGGAGAACAAAATCCGTGCTCAGACGGAAGCGTATGGCGTCGAATCCGAGGCTCTTGCCCGGCTCGC
>JANJGN010004633.1:27500-31503 GCA_026770705.1 Isurus oxyrinchus
TCGCTTGCCGAGCTGCTCAAAAGTCGAGGTGCAGAACGGCGAAATCATTAACCGGCAAGCGGATGCATGGCAGCGGGCAGGGAAGGGTCAAAACGGCCTGAAATACCGGAGCGGCGGGCCAAGATGGCTGCCGGGGGGGCGTATTCAGCGGTCGCACGTGACGGGGCGGTGCCTGGAGGCCGAGCCGCGCAAGCGCGATTTAAAGCGAGCAAAGTCCGAGCAGGAGCGATATCGTTGGCCATTCAGCCGGTTCGAGCCTGGTGGCCGAGGCGGGGAGGGTGGAACCGGGGAAAGGCTGGGTGTTCGGTGTCCGCCCGGGTGGTCCGGAGTTTTATTCGGGTTAGGGTTAGCGGTTAGGCTTAGGGCTGGGGTTAGGGTTGGGGCGTTAGGGTTAGGGGAAGTGTCAGGGGTAGGGGTAGGGTTAGAGTTAGGGGCTTGGCTTGGTGTTCGTGTCGGGGAAGGGGACAAGGCTAGTTTATTGTTGGCTCGGGGTTCGGGTCAGGGTTAGCGGTTAGGCTTAGGGCTGGGGTTAGGTTTGCGGCAAATGGTTTACCGGTTAGCAGGCAGGGTAGCCGGCCATTATTCAGGGCTTTCGGCATGGTAGTAAAGGTGCGCTGAGCTGCAGAACACAGCCGCTGGTCCACGGGATATGTACAGCACAGGGGAACCTGTGAACCAGTTAGCAGACAAGGCAGCCGACCGGTAATTATAGCCTCCCGCCGGGTAATAGAGGCGCAGTCAGCTGCAGAACACACCAGCAGGTCCAAGGACTAAGTACAGAATGAGGACACGGGCAGCCGGTCAGCAGGCAGGGCTGCCGGCCGGTAATTACAGCCTCCCGCCCGGTCATAGGGGTGCAGTTAGCTGCAGAACACACCAGCAGGTCCAAGGACTAAGTACAGAATGAGGACACGGGCAGCCGGTCAGCAGGCAGGGATGCCGGCCTGCCATAGGGGTGCAGTTAGCTGCAGAACACACCAGCAGGTCCAAGGACTAAGGACAGAATGGGGACACGGGCAGCCGGTTAGCAGGCTGGGGCTGCCGGCCGGTATTTACAGCCTCCCGCCCGGTCATAGGGGTGCAGTTAGCTGCAGAACACACCAGCAGGTCCACGGACTAAGTACCGAATGGGGACACGGGCAGCCGGTTAGCAGGCAAGGCTGCCGGCCGGTAATTATAGCCTCCCGCCCGGTCATAGGTGTGCAGTTAACTGCGGAACACACCAGCAGGTCCAGGGACTCAGTACCAAACGGGGAATCGGTTTAAGCGGTTACCTGGCAGGGCAGCCGACCAGTAATCATAGCCTCCCGCCCGGTCGTAGGGGTGCAGTTAGCTGCAGAACACACCAGCAGGTCCAGGGAATGTGTGCAGGACGGGGAAATGCTTAACGGGTTAGCAGGCCGGGCAGCCGGCCGGTAGTTGGAGCCGCCCGCCCGGTCGTACGGGAGCCGTCATCAGCCGGCATCCCGAGCAGCTGAAAAGTCTAAGCGCAGAATGGGGACATGGTGAACCAGTCAGCCAGCGGGCAGGGAAGGGTCGAAACGGCCTAAAATACCGGGCCGGCGGGCCAAGATGGCTGCCGGGGGGCGTATTCAGGGCCCCCACGTGAGGGGCCGGGGCTGGGGGCCGAGCCGGGCAAGCGCGGTTGAGAAACAGCCGAGTCCGAGCAGGGGGAAATCATTAACCGGTGATCGGGTTCGACCCCCCCCGGTGGCCGAGGCGGGGAGGGTCGACCCGGGGAAAGGTTGGGTGTTCGGTGTCCCTCAGGGCGGTCCCGAGCGCGTCCTAAAATAATCCGGGCTCCTGGGCCCTTTTTTGAAAAAGAACCGGTCGGGGAGCGGGTGCAATCCGGAAGGCCTGGCGGGGCTTCGGTGCCTCTTCCTCGGTATGACTACCGGAGGGTCGTCGGCCTGAATGACGGTTGCATTTGCTGGCTGTGGAGGTTGGCGGGCTATCTGCAGAATAGGAGGAGGTGGCAAATCGAGAATGGGTCGACTTCGCCAAGTGCCTTCTCGAGCCTCCAGGTCTGCAGGGACCGACCCAGGCTGCCGCCAAACCGACCGGGAGGCCCCGCCGTCGGCCATTTTTGGTCATTTTCGGCATTTTTCGCCTCTTTCGGCCGGTCAAGAAAAGCGGCGGCCTGACACCCGGGCGTGCACGGGGAAGGCTCCCCCCTCGCCGGGAGGACCGGAGTTTGCCCCGGAAACCTCCGGAAGCCGGCCGGGAAGGCGGCTTCGGCCCGATGCACCTCCGGCTGCGTCCGAAGGCCGGGGGAAGTGGCCCCTGGGCCCGGTGTGAGGGAAATCCGTGCCAAGACGGAAGTCCAGGAGGTCGGATCCGAAGCTTCTGCCGGGCCCCCCGGTGGAGGCATTCCCGCTAGGCGGGGCGAATCGGCCCGGCCACGGGGCGGGTTGCAATTGTTGGAGGGGGGCTGCCGGAGCTAGATAATGATTTCCCCTCGGTTCTCCCGATGGGGAAACGGCGAAAGGAGGTGTCGCGGGCTTTCGAGGCCTCCTCGGCGGCTGGACTACCGACCGACATCTCGGCTGCATTTGCTGGCTGGGGGGGTTGGCGGGGTATCTGCAGAATGGTAGGAGGTGGCAAGTCGAGAATCGGTCGACAGCTCCGAGTGCCGTCTCGAGCCTCCAGGTCCGCAGGGACCGATCCAGGCTGCCGCCTAACCGACCAGGAGGCCCCGCCGTCGGCCATTTTTGTCCATTTTCGGCATTTTTTACCGTCTTTCGGTCGGTCACGGAAAGCGGCGACCGGAAGCCCGGGCGTGCCCGGGGACGGCTCCCACTGGCCCCGGGGACCGGATTTGCCCCGGTCGGAGCCCCGGAAACGCACCCGAAGCCGGCCGGAGAAGGCGGCTAAGGGCAATGCACCTCGGATTGAATTTGCGCACCGGGGAAAGTGGCCTCGGGGCCCGCGAGGTGTGACGGTGTGCCTTCGGTAAGCTTCTGGAGAAATGGGTAACCAATGCACCTCGGACTGAATGTGCAGGACGTGCAACGGGGCCTCCGGGTCCGCGAGATATCGCAGGTTGGCCTCGGTAAGCCTCTGGAGAAATGGCTAACCAATGGGACAGTGGCCCTGAGAAATCATTAACCATTTGGACTTCGTCTCTGGCAGCGAGGCAAGTGTGGTGCAGAAATCATTAACCATTTGGACTTAGTCTCTGGCAGCGAGGCAAGTGTGGCGGAGAAATCATTAACCGTTTGGACTTAGTCTCTGGCAGAGAGGCAAGTGTGGTGCAGAAATCATTAACCATTTGGACTTAGTCTCTGGCAGCGAGGCAAGTGTGGTGCAGAAATCATTAACCATTTGGACTTAGTCTCTGGCAGCGAGGCAAGTGTGGCGGAGAAATCATTAACCGTTTGGACTTAGTCTCTGGCAGAGAGGCAAGTGTGGTGCAGAAATCATTAACCATTTGGACTTCGTCTCTGGCACAGAGGCAAGTGCAGTGGAGAAATCAGTAACCATTTGGACTTCGTCTCTGGCAGCGAGGCAAGTGTGGTGCAGAAATCATTAACCATTTGGACTTCGTCTCTGGCACAGAGGCAAGTGCAGTGGAGAAATCATTAACCATTTGGACTTCGGTCTCTGGCAGAGAGGCAAGTGTGGTGCAGAAATCATTAACCATTTGGACTTCGTCTCTGGCACAGAGGCAAGTGCAGTGGAGAAATCAGTAACCATTTGGACTTAGTCGCTGCAGCGAGGCAAGTGTGGCGGAGAAATCATTAACCGTTTGGACTTCGTCTCTGGCAGAGAGGCAAGTGTGGTGCAGAAATCATTAACCATTTGGACTTCGTCTCTGGCACAGAGGCAAGTGCAGTGGAGAAATCAGTAACCATTTGGACTTAGTCTCTGGCAGCGAGGCAAGTGTGGCGGAGAAATCATTAACCGTTTGGACTTCGTCTCTGGCAGAGAGGCAAGTGTGGCGGAGAAATCATTAACCGTTTGGACTTAGTCTCTGGCAGCGAGGCAAGTGTGGCGGAGAAAA
>JANJGN010004634.1:0-31491 GCA_026770705.1 Isurus oxyrinchus
GGTTTGCCTCTGTTTCAGTCTGTTTGCCTCTGTTTGAGTCTGTTTGCCTCTGTTTCAGTCAGTTTGCCTCTGTTTCACTCTGTTTGCCTCTGTTTCACTCTGTTTGCCTCTGTTTCGCTCTGTTTGCCTCTGTTTAAGTCTGTTTGCCTCTGCTTAAGTCTGTTTGACTCTGTTTCAGTCTGTTAGCCTCTGTTTCACTCTGTTTGTCTCTGTTTCACTCTGTTTGCCTCTGTTTCACTCTGTTTGCCTCTGTTTCAATCTGTTTGCCTCTGTTTCACTCTGTTTGCCTCTGTTTCACTCTGTTTGCCTCTGTTTGCCTCTGTTTGCTTCTGTTTGCCTCTGTTTCAATCTGTTTGCCTCTGTTTCACTCTTTGCCTCTGTTTCACTCTGTTTGCCTCTGTTTAAGTCTGTTTGCCTCTGTTTGCTTCTGTTTGCCTCTGTTTAAGTCTGCTTGCCTCTGTTTAAGTCTGTTTGCCTCTGTTTAAGTCTGTTTGCCTCTGTTTCACTCTGTTTGCCACTGTTTCATTCTGTTTGCCTCTGTTTCGCTCTTTTTGCCTCTATTTGTCTCTGTTAAAGTCTGTTTGCCTCTGTTTGAGTCTGTTTGCCTCTGTTTCAGTCTGCTTGCCTCTGTTTCACTCTGTTTGTCTCTGTTTCACTCTGTTTGCCTCTACTTGCCTCTGTTTGCTTCTGTTTGCCTCTGTTTCACTCTGTTTTCCTCTGTTTCACTCTGTTTGCCTCTGTTTCAATCTGTTTGCCTCTGTTTCACTCTGTTTGCCTCTGTTTCACTCTGTTTGCCTCTGTTTGCCTCTGTTTGCTTCTGTTTGCCTCTGTTTCAATCTGTTTGCCTCTGTTTCACTCTGTTTGCCTCTGTTTCACTCTGTTTGCCTCTGTTTAAGTCTGTTTGCCTCTGTTTGCTTATGTTTGCCTCTGTTTAAGTCTGTTTGCCTCTGTTTAAGTCTGTTTGCCTCTGTTTAAGTCTGTTTGCCTCTGTTTCACTCTGTTTGCCACTGTTTCATTCTGTTTGCCTCTGTTTCGCTCTTTTTGCCTCTATTTGTCTCTGTTTACGTCTGTTTGCCTCTGTTTCAGTCTGTTTGCCTCTGTTTCACTCTGTTTGTCTCTGTTTCACTCTGTTTGCCTCTACTTGCCTCTGTTTGCATCTGTTTGCCTCTGTTTCACTCTGTTTTCCTCTGTTTCATTCCGTTTCCCTCTGTTTCACTCTGTTTGCCTCTGTTTCACTCTGTTTGCCTCTGTTTAAGTCTTTTTGCCTCTGTTTCAGTCTCTTTGCCTCTGTTTAATTCTGTTTGCCTCTGTTTAAGTCTGTTTGCCTCTGTTTCACTCTGTTTTCCTCTGTTTAAGTCTTTTTGCCTCTGTTTCAGTCTGTTTGCCGTTTCACTCTGTTCGTCTCTGTTTCACTCTGTTTGCCTCTGTTTCAAACTGTTTGCCTCTGTTTCACTCTGTTTGTCTCTGTTTCTCTCAGTTTGCCTCTGTTTCACTCTGTTTGCCTCTGTTTCAGTTCTGTTTGCTTCTGTTTCACTCTGTTTGCCTCTGTTTGCCTCTGTTTGCTTCTGTTTGCCTCTGTTTCACTCTGTTTGCCTCTGTTTCACTCCGTTTGCCTCTGTTTCACGCAATTTGCCTCTGTTTCACTCTGTTTGCCTCTGTTTCACTCTGTTTGCCTCTGTTTCTCTCTGTTAGCCTCTGTTTCACTCTGTTTGCCTGTGTTTCACTCTGTTTGCCTCTGTTTGCCTCTGTTTGCTTCTGTTTGCGTCTGTTTCAGTTTGTTTGCCTCTGTTTCACTCCGTTTCCCTCTGTTTCACTCTGTTTGCCTCTGTTTCAACTTGTTTGCCTCTGATTAAGTGTGTTTGCCTCTGTTTGCCTCTGTTTGCCTCTGTTTGCCTCTGTTTAAGTCTGTTTGCCTCTGTTTAAGTCAGTTTGCCTCTTTTTAAGTCTGTTTGCCTCTGTTTAAGTCTGTTTGCCTCTGTTTCAGTCTGTTTGCCTCTGTTTAATTCTGTTTGCCTCTGTTTCACTCTGTTTGCCTCTGTTTAAGTCTGTTTGCCTCTGTTTGCTTCTGTTTGCCTCTGTTTAAGTCTGTTTGCCTCTGTTTAAGTCTGTTTGCCTCTGTTTAAGTCTGTTTGCCTCTGTTTCACTCTGTTTGCCACTGTTTCATTCTGTTTGCCTCTGTTTCGCTCTTTTTGCCTCTATTTGTCTCTGTTTAAGTCTGTTTGCCTCTGTTTGAGTCTGTTTGCCTCTGTTTCAGTCTGTTTGCCTCTGTTTCACTCTGTTTGTCTCTGTTTCACTCTGTTTGCCTCTACTTGCCTCTGTTTGCTTCTGTTTGCCTCTGTTTCACTCTGTTTGCCTCTGTTTCATTCCGTTTCCCTCTGTTTCACTCTGTTTGCCTGTTTCACTCTGTTTGCCTCTGTTTAAGTCTGTTTGCCTCTGTTTAAGTCTGTTTGCCTCTGTTTAATTCTGTTTGCCTCTGTTTAAGTCTGTTTGCCTCTGTTTCACTCTGTTTTCCTCTGTTTAAGTCTTTTTGCCTCTGTTTCAGTCTGTTTGCCTCTGCTTCACTCTGTTTGCCTCTGTTTCACTCTGTTTGCCTCTGTTTCACTCTGTTTGCCTCTGTTTAAGTCTGTTTGCCTCTGCTTAAGTCTGTTTGACTCTGTTTCAGTCTGTTTGCCTCTGTTTCACTCTGTTTGTCTCTGTTTCACTCTGTTTGCCTCTGTTTCACTCTGTTTGCCTCTGTTTCACTCTGTTTGCCTCTGTTTCACTCTGTTTGCCTCTGTTTAAGTCTGTTTGCCTCTGCTTAAGTCTGTTTGACTCTGTTTCACTCTGTTCGTCTCTGTTTCACTCTGTTTGCCTCTGTTTCAAACTGTTTGCCTCTGATTCACTCTGTTTGTCTCTGTTTCTCTCAGTTTGCCTCTGTTTCACTCTGTTTGCCTCTGTTTCAGTTCTGTTTGCCTCTGTTTCACTCTGTTTGCCTCTGTTTGCCTCTGTTTGCTTCTGTTTGCCTCTGTTTCACTCTGTTTGCCTCTGTTTCACTTCGTTTGCCTCTGTTTCACTCAATTTGCCTCTGTTTCACTCTGTTTGCCTTTGTTTCACTCTGTTTGCCTCTGTTTCTCTCTGTTAGCCTCTGTTTCACTCTGTTTGCCTGTGTTTCACTCTGTTTGCCTCTGTTGGGCTCTGTTTGCTTCTGTTTGCCTCTGTTTCAGTTTGTTTGCCTCTGTTTCACTCCGTTTCCCTCGGTTTCACTCTGTTTGCCTCTCTTTCACTCTGTTTGCCTCGGTTTGCCTCTGTTTAAGTCTGTTTGCCTCTGTTTGAGTCTGTTTGCCTCTGTTTCAGTCAGTTTGCCTCTGCTTCACTCTGTTTGCCTCTGTTTCACTCTGTTTGCCTCTGTTTCACTCTGTTTGCCTCTGTTTAAGTCTGTTTGCCTCTGCTTAAGTCTGTTTGACTCTGTTTCAGTCTGTTTGCCTCTGTTTCACTCTGTTTGTCTCTGTTTCACTCTGTTTGCCTCTGTTTCACTCTGTTTGCCTCTGTTTCACTCTGTTTGCCTCTGTTTCACTCTGTTTGCCTCTGTTTGCCTCTGTTTGCTTATGTTTGCCTCTGTTTGCTTCTGTTTGCCTCTGTTTCAATCTGTTTGCCTCTGTTTCACTCTGTTTGCCTCTGTTTCACTCTGTTTGCCTCTGTTTACGTCTGTTTGCCTCTGTTTGACTCTGTTTGCCTCTGTTTAAGTTTGTTTGCCTCTGTTTAAGTCTGTTTGCCTCTGTTTAAGTCTGTTTGCCTCTGTTTCACTCTGTTTGCCACTGTTTCACTCTGTTTGCCTCTGTTTAAGTCTGTTTGCCTCTGTTTGAGTCTGTTAGCCTCTGTTTCAGTCTGTTTGCCTCTGTTTCACTCTCTTTGCCTCTGTTTCACTCTGTTTGCCTCTGTTTCACTCTGTTTGCCTCTGTTTAAGTCTGTTTGCCTCTGTTTAAGTCTGTTTGCCTCTGCTTAAGTCTGTTTGACTCTGTTTCAGTCTGTTTGCCTCTGTTTCTGTCTGTTTGTCTCTGTTTCACTCTGTTTGCCTCTGTTTAACTCTGTTTGCCTCTGTTTCAATCTGTTTGCCTCTGTTTCACTCTGTTTGCCTCTGTTTCACTCTGTTTGCCTCTGTTTGCCTCTGTTTGCTTCTGTTTGCCTCTGTTTGCTTCTGTTTGCCTCTGTTTCAATCTGTTTGCCTCTGTTTCACGCTGTTTGCCTCTGTTTCACTCTGTTTGCCTCTGTTTAAGTCTGTTTGCCTCTGTTTGCTTCTGTTTGCCTCTGTTTAAGTCTGTTTGCCTCTGTTTAAGTCTGTTTGCATCTGTTTAAGTCTGTTTGCCTCTGTTTCACTCTGTTTGCCAGTGTTTCACTCTGTTTGCCTCTGTTTCACTCTGTTTGCCTCTGTTTCATTCCGTTTCCCTCTGTTTCACTCTGTTTGCCTCAGTTTCACTCTGTTTGCCTCTGTTTAAGTCTGTTTGCCTCTGTTTCAGTCTGTTTGCTTCTGTTTAATTCTGTTTGCCTCTGTTTCACTCTGTTTGCCTCTGTTTAGGTCTGTTTGCCTCTGTTGAGTCTCTCTGCCTCTTTTTAAGTCTGCTTGCCTCTGTGTAAGTCTGTTTGCCTCTGCTTGAGTCTGTTTGCCTCTGTTTAAGTCTGTTTGCCTCTGTTTCACTCTGTTTGCCTCTGTTTCACTCTGTTTGCCTCCCTTTCGCTCTGTTTGCCTCGGTTTGCCTCTGTTTGCCTCTGTATAAGTCTGTTTGCCTCTGCTTAAGTCTGTTTGCCTCTGTTTAAGTCTGTTTGCCTCTGTTTCACTCTGTTTGCCTCTGTTTCACTCTGTTTGCCTCTCTTTCGCTCTGTTTGCCTCGGTTTGCCTCTGTTTCAGTCTGTTTGCCTCTGTTTGAGTCTGTTTGCCTCTGTTTCAGTCAGTTTGCCTCTGTTTCACTCTGTTTGCCTCTGTTTCACTCTGTTTGCCTCTGTTTCGCTCTGTTTGCCTCTGTTTAAGTCTGTTTGCCTCTGCTTAAGTCTGTTTGACTATGTTTCAGTCTGTTAGCCTCTGTTTCACTCTGTTTGTCTCTGTTTCACTCTGTTTGCCTCTGTTTCACTCTGTTTGCCTCTGTTTCAATCTGTTTGCCTCTGTTTCACTCTGTTTGCCTCTGTTTCACTCTGTTTGCCTCTGTTTGCCTCTGTTTGCTTCTGTTTGCCTCTGTTTCAATCTGTTTGCCTCTGTTTCACTCTGTTTGCCTCTGTTTCACTCTGTTTGCCTCTGTTTAAGTCTGTTTGCCTCTGTTTGCTTCTGTTTGCCTCTGTTTAAGTCTGCTTGCCTCTGTTTAAGTCTGTTTGCCTCTGTTTAAGTCTATTTGCCTCTGTTTCACTCTGTTTGACACTGTTTCATTCTGTTTGCCTCTGTTTCGCTCTTTTTGCCTCTATTTGTCTCTGTTTAAGTCTGTTTGCCTCTGTTTGAGTCTGTTTGCCTCTGTTTCAGTCTGTTTGCCTCTGTTTCACTCTGTTTGTCTCTGTTTCACTCTGTTTGCCTCTACTTGCCTCTGTTTGCTTCTGTTTGCCTCTGTTTCACTCTGTTTTCCTCTGTTTCACTCTGTTTGCCTCTGTTTCAATCTGTTTGCCTCTGTTTCACTCTGTTTGCCTCTGTTTCACTCTGTTTGCCTCTGTTTGCCTCTGTTTGCTTCTGTTTGCCTCTGTTTCAATCTGTTTGCCTCTGTTTCACTCTGTTTGCCTCTGTTTCACTCTGTTTGCCTCTGTTTAAGTCTGTTTGCCTCTGTTTGCTTATGTTTGCCTCTGTTTAAGTCTGTTTGCCTCTGTTTAAGTCTGTTTGCCTCTGTTTAAGTCTGTTTGCCTCTGTTTAAGTCTGTTTGCCTCTGTTTCACTCTGTTTGCCACTGTTTCATTCTGTTTGCCTCTGTTTCGCTCTTTTTGCCTCTATTTGTCTCTGTTTACGTCTGTTTGCCTCTGTTTCAGTCTGTTTGCCTCTGTTTCACTCTGTTTGTCTCTGTTTCACTCTGTTTGCCTCTACTTGCCTCTGTTTGCTTCTGTTTGCCTCTGTTTCACTCTGTTTTCCTCTGTTGCATTCCGTTTCCCTCTGTTTCACTCTGTTTGCCTCTGTTTCACTCTGTTTGCCTCTGTTTAAGTCTTTTTGCCTCTGTTTCAGTCTCTTTGCCTCTGTTTAATTCTGTTTGCCTCTGTTTAAGTCTGTTTGCCTCTGTTTCACTCTGTTTTCCTCTGTTTAAGTCTTTTTGCCTCTGTTTCAGTCTGTTTGCCGTTTCACTCTGTTCGTCTCTGTTTCACTCTGTTTGCCTCTGTTTCAAACTGTTTGCCTCTGTTTCACTCTGTTTGTCTCTGTTTCTCTCAGTTTGCCTCTGTTTCACTCTGTTTGCCTCTGTTTCAGTTCTGTTTGCTTCTGTTTCACTCTGTTTGCCTCTGTTTGCCTCTGTTTGCTTCTGTTTGCCTCTGTTTCACTCTGTTTGCCTCTGTTTCACTCCGTTTGCCTCTGTTTCACGCAATTTGCCTCTGTTTCACTCTGTTTGCCTCTGTTTCACTCTGTTTGCCTCTGTTTCTCTCTGTTAGCCTCTGTTTCACTCTGTTTGCCTGTGTTTCACTCTGTTTGCCTCTGTTTGCCTCTGTTTGCTTCTGTTTGCTTCTGTTTCAGTTTGTTTGCCTCTGTTTCACTCCGTTTCCCTCTGTTTCACTCTGTTTGCCTCTGTTTCACTCTGTTTGC
This sequence comes from Isurus oxyrinchus, assembly GCA_026770705.1. Taxonomy (NCBI): domain Eukaryota; kingdom Metazoa; phylum Chordata; class Chondrichthyes; order Lamniformes; family Lamnidae; genus Isurus; species Isurus oxyrinchus. The sequence goes on from JANJGN010004634.1 coordinate 6,730, forward strand.
CTCTGATTAAGTGTGTTTGCCTCTGTTTGCCTCTGTTTGCCTCTGTCTGCCTCTGTTTAAGTCTGTTTGCCTCTGTTTAAGTCAGTTTGCCTCTTTTTAAGTCTGTTTGCCTCTGTTTAAGTCTGTTTGCCTCTGTTTCAGTCTGTTTGCCTCTGTTTAATTCTGTTTGCCTCTGTTTCACTCTGTTTGCCTCTGTTTAAGTCTGTTTGCCTCTGTTTGCTTCTGTTTGCCTCTGTTTAAGTCTGTTTGCCTCTGTTTAAGTCTGTTTGCCTCTGTTTAAGTCTGTTTGCCTCTGTTTCACTCTGTTTGCCACTGTTTCATTCTGTTTGCCTCTGTTTCGCTCTTTTTGCCTCTATTTGTCTCTGTTTAAGTCTGTTTGCCTCTGTTTGAGTCTGTTTGCCTCTGTTTCAGTCTGTTTGCCTCTGTTTCACTCTGTTTGTCTCTGTTTCACTCTGTTTGCCTCTACTTGCCTCTGTTTGCTTCTGTTTGCCTCTGTTTCACTCTGTTTGCCTCTGTTTCATTCCGTTTCCCTCTGTTTCACTCTGTTTGCCTGTTTCACTCTGTTTGCCTCTGTTTAAGTCTGTTTGCCTCTGTTTAAGTCTGTTTGCCTCTGTTTAATTCTGTTTGCCTCTGTTTAAGTCTGTTTGCCTCTGTTTCACTCTGTTTTCCTCTGTTTAAGTCTTTTTGCCTCTGTTTCAGTCTGTTTGCCTCTGCTTCACTCTGTTTGCCTCTGTTTCACTCTGTTTGCCTCTGTTTCACTCTGTTTGCCTCTGTTTAAGTCTGTTTGCCTCTGCTTAAGTCTGTTTGACTCTGTTTCAGTCTGTTTGCCTCTGTTTCACTCTGTTTGTCTCTGTTTCACTCTGTTTGCCTCTGTTTCACTCTGTTTGCCTCTGTTTCACTCTGTTTGCCTCTGTTTCACTCTGTTTGCCTCTGTTTAAGTCTGTTTGCCTCTGCTTAAGTCTGTTTGACTCTGTTTCACTCTGTTCGTCTCTGTTTCACTCTGTTTGCCTCTGTTTCAAACTGTTTGCCTCTGATTCACTCTGTTTGTCTCTGTTTCTCTCAGTTTGCCTCTGTTTCACTCTGTTTGCCTCTGTTTCAGTTCTGTTTGCCTCTGTTTCACTCTGTTTGCCTCTGTTTGCCTCTGTTTGCTTCTGTTTGCCTCTGTTTCACTCTGTTTGCCTCTGTTTCACTTCGTTTGCCTCTGTTTCACTCAATTTGCCTCTGTTTCACTCTGTTTGCCTCTGTTTCACTCTGTTTGCCTCTGTTTCTCTCTGTTAGCCTCTGTTTCACTCTGTTTGCCTGTGTTTCACTCTGTTTGCCTCTGTTGGGCTCTGTTTGCTTCTGTTTGCGTCTGTTTCAGTTTGTTTGCCTCTGTTTCACTCCGTTTCCCTCGGTTTCACTCTGTTTGCCTCTCTTACACTCTGTTTGCCTCGGTTTGCCTCTGTTTAAGTCTGTTTGCCTCTGTTTGAGTCTGTTTGCCTCTGTTTCAGTCAGTTTGCCTCTGCTTCACACTGTTTGCCTCTGTTTCACTCTGTTTGCCTCTGTTTCACTCTGTTTGCCTCTGTTTAAGTCTGTTTGCCTCTGCTTAAGTCTGTTTGTCTCTGTTTCACTCTGTTTGCCTCTGTTTCACTCTGTTTGCCTCTGTTTCACTCTGTTTGCCTCTGTTTCACTCTGTTTGCCTCTGTTTGCCTCTGTTTGCTTCTGTTTGCCTCTGTTTGCTTCTGTTTGCCTCTGTTTCAATCTGTTTGCCTCTGTTTCACTCTGTTTGCCTCTGTTTCACTCTGTTTGCCTCTGTTTAAGTCTGTTTGCCTCTGTTTGACTCTGTTTGCCTCTGTTTAAGTCTGTTTGCCTCTGTTTAAGTCTGTTTGCCTCTGTTTAAGTCTGTTTGCCTCTGTTTCACTCTGTTTGCCACTGTTTCACTCTGTTTGCCTCTGTTTCGCTCTTTTTGCCTCTGTTTGTCTCTGTTTAAGTCTGTTTGCCTCTGTTTGAGTCTGTTTGCCTCTGTTTCAGTCTGTTTGCCTCTGTTTCACTCTCTTTGCCTCTGTTTCACTCTGTTTGCCTCTGTTTCACTCTGTTTGCCTCTGTTTCAGTCTGTTTGCCTCTGCTTCACTCTGTTTGCCTCTCTTTCACTCTGTTTGCCTCTGTTTCACTCTGTTTGCCTCTGTTTCACTCTGTTTGCCTCTGTTTGCCTCCGATTGCCTCTGTTTAAGTCTGTTTGCCTCTGTTTTAGTCAGTTTGCCTCTGTTTCAGTCTGTTTGCCTCTGTTTAAGTCTGTTTGCCTCTGTTTCACTCTGTTTGCCTCTGTTTGCCTCTTTTGCCTCTGTTTAAGTCTGTTTGCCACTGTTTAAGTCTCTCTGCCTCTGTTTAAGTCTGTTTGCCTCTGTTTAAGTCTGTTTGCCTCTGTTTACGTCTGTTTGCCTTTGTGTAAGTCTGTTAGCCTCTGTTTCACTCTGTTTGCCTCTGTTTGCCTCTTTTGCCTCTGTTTAAGTCTGTTTGCCACTGTTTAAGTCTCTCTGCCTCTGTTTAAGTCTGTTTGCCTCTGTTTAAGTCTGTTTGCCTCTGTTTAAGTCTGTTTGCCTCTGTTTCACTCTGTTTGCCACTGTTTCATTCTGTTTGCCTCTGTTTTGCTCTTTTTGCCTCTATTTGTCTCTGTTTAAGTCTGTTTGCCTCTGTTTGAGTCTGTTTGCCTCTGTTTCAGTCTGTTTGCCTCTTTTTCACTCTGTTTGTCTCTGTTTCACTCTGTTTGCCTCTACTTGCCTCTGTTTGCTTCTGTTTGCCTCTGTTTCACTCTGTTTGCCTCTGTTTCATTCCGTTTCCCTCTGTTTCACTCTGTTTGCCTGTTTCACTCTGTTTGCCTCTGTTTAAGTCTGTTTGCCTCTGTTTAAGTCTGTTTGCCTCTGTTTAATTCTGTTTGCCTCTGTTTAAGTCTGTTTGCCTCTGTTTCACTCTGTTTTCCTCTGTTTAAGTCTTTTTGCCTCTGTTTCAGTCTGTTTGCCGTTTCACTCTGTTCGTCTCTGTTTCACTCTGTTTGCCTCTGTTTCAAACTGTTTGCCTCTGTTTCACTCTGTTTGCCTCTGTTTGCCTCTGTTTGCTTCTGTTTGCCTCTGTTTCAATCTGTTTGCCTCTGTTTCACTCTGTTTGCCTCTGTTTCACTCTGTTTGCCTCTGTTTAAGTCTGTTTGCCTCTGTTTGCTTATGTTTGCCTCTGTTTAAGTCTGTTTGCCTCTGTTTAAGTCTGTTTGCCTCTGTTTAAGTCTGTTTGCCTCTGTTTAAGTCTGTTTGCCTCTGTTTCACTCTGTTTGCCACTGTTTCATTTCTGTTTGCCTCTGTTTCAGTCTGTTTGCCTCTGTTTCACTCTGTTTGTCTCTGTTTCACTCTGTTTGCCTCTACTTGCCTCTGTTTGCTTCTGTTTGCCTCTGTTTCACTTCTGTTTTCCTCTGTTTCATTCCGTTTCCCTCTGTTTCACTCTGTTTGCCTCTGTTTCACTCTGTTTGCCTCTGTTTAAGTCTTTTTGCCTCTGTTTCAGTCTCTTTGCCTCTGTTTAATTCTGTTTGCCTCTGTTTAAGTCTGTTTGCCTCTGTTTCACTCTGTTTTCCTCTGTTTAAGTCTTTTTGCCTCTGTTTCAGTCTGTTTGCCGTTTCACTCTGTTCGTCTCTGTTTCACTCTGTTTGCCTCTGTTTCAAACTGTTTGCCTCTGTTTCACTCTGTTTTGTCTCTGTTTCTCTCAGTTTGCCTCTGTTTCACTCTGTTTGCCTCTGTTTCAGTTCTGTTTGCTTCTGTTTCACTCTGTTTGCCTCTGTTTGCCTCTGTTTGCTTCTGTTGCCTCTGTTTCACTCTGTTTGCCTCTGTTTCACTCCGTTTGCCTCTGTTTCACGCAATTTGCCTCTGTTTCACTCTGTTTGCCTCTGTTTCATTCTGTTTGCCTCTGTTTCTCTCTGTTAGCCTCTGTTTCACTCTGTTTGCCTGTGTTTCACTCTGTTTGCCTCTGTTTGCCTCTGTTTGCTTCTGTTTGCTTCTGTTTCAGTTTGTTTGCCTCTGTTTCACTCCGTTTCCCTCTGTTTCACTCTGTTTGCCTCTGTTTCACTCTGTTTGCCTCTGATTAAGTGTGTTTGCCTCTGTTTGCCTCTGTTTGCCTCTCTCTGCCTCTGTTTAAGTCTGTTTGCCTCTGTTTAAGTCAGTTTGCCTCTTTTTAAGTCTGTTTGCCTCTGTTTAAGTCTGTTTGCCTCTGTTTCAGTCTGTTTGCCCTCTGTTTAATTCTGTTTGCCTCTGTTTCACTCTGTTTGCCTCTGTTTAAGTCTGTTTGCCCTCTGTTTGCTTCTGTTTGCCTCTGTTTAAGTCTGTTTGCCTCTGTTTTTAAGTCTGTTTGCCTCTGTTTAAGTCTGTTTGCCTCTGTTTCACTCTGTTTGCCACTGTTTCATTCTGTTTGCCTCTGTTTCGCTCTTTTTGCCTCTATTTGTCTCTGTTTAAGTCTGTTTGCCTCTGTTTGAGTCTGTTTGCCTCTGTTTCAGTCTGTTTGCCTCTGTTTCACTCTGTTTGTCTCTGTTTCACTCTGTTTGCCTCTACTTGCCTCTGTTTGCTTCTGTTTGCCTCTGTTTCACTCTGTTTGCCTCTGTTTCATTCCGTTTCCCTCTGTTTTCACTCTGTTTGCCTGTTTCACTCTGTTTGCCTCTGTTTAAGTCTGTTTGCCTCTGTTTAAGTCTGTTTGCCTCTGTTTAATTCTGTTTGCCTCTGTTTAAGTCTGTTTGCCTCTGTTTCACTCTGTTTTCCTCTGTTTAAGTCTTTTTGCCTCTGTTTCAGTCTGTTTGCCTCTGCTTCACTCTGTTTGCCTCTGTTTCACTCTGTTTGCCTCTGTTTCACTCTGTTTGCCTCTGTTTAAGTCTGTTTGGCCTCTGCTTAAGTCCTGTTTGACTCTGTTTCAGTCTGTTTGCCTCTGTTTCACTCTGTTTGTCTCTGTTTCACTCTGTTTGCCTCTGTTTCACTCTGTTTGCCTCTGTTTCACTCTGTTTGCCTCTGTTTCACTCTGTTTGCCTCTGTTTAAGTCTGTTTGCCTCTGCTTAAGTCTGTTTGACTCTGTTTCACTCTGTTCGTCTCTGTTTCACTCTGTTTGCCTCTGTTTCAAACTGTTTGCCTCTGATTCACTCTGTTTGTCTCTGTTTCTCTCAGTTTGCCTCTGTTTCACTCTGTTTTGCCTCTGTTTCAGTTCTGTTTGCCTCTGTTTCACTCTGTTTGCCTCTGTTTGCCTCTGTTTGCTTCTGTTTGCCTCTGTTTCACTCTGTTTGCCCTCTGTTTCACTTCGTTTGCCTCTGTTTTCACTCAATTTGCCTCTGTTTCACTCTGTTTGCCTCTGTTTCACTCTGTTTGCCTCTGTTTCTCTCTGTTAGCCTCTGTTTCACTCTGTTTGCCTGTGTTTCACTCTGTTTGCCTCTGTTGGGCTCTGTTTGCTTCTGTTTGCGTCTGTTTCAGTTTGTTTGCCTCTGTTTCACTCCGTTTCCCTCGGTTTCACTCTGTTTGCCTCTCTTTCACTCTGTTTGCCTCGGTTTGCCTCTGTTTAAGTCTGTTTGCCTCTGTTTGAGTCTGTTTGCCTCTGTTTCAGTCAGTTTGCCTCTGCTTCACACTGTTTGCCTCTGTTTCACTCTGTTTGCCTCTGTTTCACTCTGTTTGCCTCTGTTTAAGTCTGTTTGCCTCTGCTTAAGTCTGTTTGTCTCTGTTTCACTCTGTTTGCCTCTGTTTCACTCTGTTTGCCTCTGTTTCACTCTGTTTGCCTCTGTTTCACTCTGTTTGCCTCTGTTTGCCTCTGTTTGCTTCTGTTTGCCTCTGTTTGCTTCTGTTTGCCTCTGTTTCAATCTGTTTGCCTCTGTTTCACTCTGTTTGCCTCTGTTTCACTCTGTTTGCCTCTGTTTAAGTCTGTTTGCCTCTGTTTGACTCTGTTTGCCTCTGTTTAAGTCTGTTTGCCTCTGTTTAAGTCTGTTTTGCCTCTGTTTAAGTCTGTTTGCCTCTGTTTCACTCTGTTTGCCACTGTTTCACTCTGTTTGCCTCTGTTTCGCTCTTTTTGCCTCTGTTTGTCTCTGTTTAAGTCTGTTTGCCTCTGTTTGAGTCTGTTTGCCTCTGTTTCAGTCTGTTTGCCTCTGTTTCACTCTCTTTTGCCTCTGTTTCACTCTGTTTGCCTCTGTTTCACTCTGTTTGCCCTCTGTTTAAGTCTGTTTGCCTCTGCTTCACTCTGTTTGCCTCTCTTTCACCTCTGTTTGCCTCTGTTTCACTCTGTTTGCCTCTGTTTCACTCTGTTTGCCTCTGTTTGCCTCCGATTGCCTCTGTTTAAGTCTGTTTGCCTCTGTTTTAGTCAGTTTGCCTCTGTTTCAGTCTGTTTGCCTCTGTTTAAGTCTGTTTGCCTCTGTTTCACTCTGTTTGCCTCTGTTTGCCTCTTTTGCCTCTGTTTAAGTCTGTTTGCCACTGTTTAAGTCTCTCTGCCTCTGTTTAAGTCTGTTTGCCTCTGTTTTAAGTCTGTTTGCCTCTGTTTACGTCTGTTTGCCTTTGTGTAAGTCTGTTAGCCTCTGTTTCACTCTGTTTGCCTCTGTTTGCCTCTTTTGCCTCTGTTTAAGTCTGTTTGCCACTGTTTAAGTCTCTCTGCCTCTGTTTAAGTCTGTTTGCCTCTGTTTAAGTCTGTTTGCCTCTGTTTAAGTCTGTTTGCCTCTGTTTCACTCTGTTTGCCACCTGTTTCATTCTGTTTGCCTCTGTTTTGCTCTTTTTGCCTCTATTTGTCTCTGTTTAAGTCTGTTTGCCTCTGTTTGAGTCTGTTTGCCTCTGTTTCAGTCTGTTTGCCTCTGTTTCACTCTGTTTGTCTCTGTTTCACTCTGTTTGCCTCTACTTGCCTCTGTTTGCTTCTGTTTGCCTCTGTTTCACTCTGTTTGCCTCTGTTTCATTCCGTTTCCCTCTGTTTCACTCTGTTTGCCTGTTTCACTCTGTTTGCCCTCTGTTTAAGTCTGTTTGCCTCTGTTTAAGTCTGTTTGCCTCTGTTTAATTCTGTTTGCCTCTGTTTAAGTCTGTTTGCCTCTGTTTCACTCTGTTTTCCTCTGTTTAAGTCTTTTTGCCTCTGTTTCAGTCTGTTTGCCGTTTCACTCTGTTCGTCTCTGTTTCACTCTGTTTGCCTCTGTTTCAAAACTGTTTGCCTCTGATTCACTCTGTTTGTCTCTGTTTCTCTCAGTTTGCCTCTGTTTCACTCTGTTTGCCTCTGTTTCAGTTCTGTTTGCCTCTGTTTCACTCTGTTTGCCTCTGTTTGCCTCTGTTTGCTTCTGTTTGCCTCTGTTTCACTCTGTTTGCCTCTGTTTCACTTCGTTTGCCTCTGTTTCACTCAATTTGCCTCTGTTTCACTCTGTTTGCCTCTGTTTCACTCTGTTTGCCTCTGTTTCTCTCTGTTAGCCTCTGTTTCACTCTGTTTGCCTGTGTTTCACTCTGTTTGCCTCTGTTGGGCTCTGTTTGCTTCTGTTTGCGTCTGTTTCAGTTTGTTTGCCTCTGTTTCACTCCGTTTCCCTCGGTTTCACTCTGTTTGCCTCTCTTTCACTCTGTTTGCCTCGGTTTGCCTCTGTTTAAGTCTGTTTGCCTCTGTTTGAGTCTGTTTGCCTCTGTTTCAGTCAGTTTGCCCTCTGCTTCACTCTGTTTGCCTCTGTTTCACTCTGTTTGCCTCTGTTTCACTCTGTTTGCCTCTGTTTAAGGTCTGTTTGCCTCTGCTTAAGTCTGTTTGACTCTGTTTCAGTCTGTTTGCCTCTGTTTCACCTCTGTTTGTCTCTGTTTCACTCTGTTTGCCTCTGTTTCACTCTGTTTGCCTCTGTTTCACTCTGTTTGCCTCTGTTTCACTCTGTTTGCCTCTGTTTGCCTCTGTTTGCTTCTGTTTGCCTCTGTTTGCTTCTGTTTGCCTCTGTTTCAATCTGTTTGCCTCTGTTTCACTCTGTTTGCCTCTGTTTCACTCTGTTTGCCTCTGTTTAAGTCTGTTTGCCTCTGTTTGACTCTGTTTGCCTCTGTTTAAGTCTGTTTGCCTCTGTTTAAGTCTGTTTGCCTCTGTTTAAGTCTGTTTGCCTCTGTTTCACTCTGTTTGCCACTGTTTCACTCTGTTTGCCTCTGTTTCGCTCTTTTTGCCTCTGTTTGCCTCTGTTTAAGTCTGTTTGCCTCTGTTTGAGTCTGTTTGCCTCTGTTTCAGTCTGTTTGCCTCTGTTTCACTCTCTTTGCCTCTGTTTCACTCTGTTTGCCTCTGTTTCACTCTGTTTGCCTCTGTTTAAGTCTGTTTGCCTCTGCTTCACTCTGTTTGCCTCTCTTTCACTCTGTTTGCCTCTGTTTCACTCTGTTGCCTCTGTTTCACTCTGTTTGCCTCTGTTTGCCTCCGATTGCCTCTGTTTAAGTCTGTTTGCCTCTGTTTTAGTCAGTTTGCCTCTGTTTCAGTCTGTTTGCCTCTGTTTAAGTCTGTTTGCCTCTGTTTCACTCTGTTTGCCTCTGTTTGCCTCTTTTGCCTCTGTTTAAGTCTGTTTGCCACTGTTTAAGGTCTCTCTGCCTCTGTTTAAGTCTGTTTGCCTCTGTTTAAGTCTGTTTGCCTCTGTTTACGTCTGTTTGCCTTTGTGTAAGTCTGTTAGCCTCTGTTTCACTCTGTTTGCCTCTGTTTGCCTCTTTTGCCTCTGTTTAAGTCTGTTTGCCACTGTTTAAGTCTCTCTGCCTCTGTTTAAGTCTGTTTGCCTCTGTTTAAGTCTCTTTGCCTCTGTTTAAGTCTGTTTGCCTCTGTTTGAGTCTGTTTGCCTCTGTTTCAGTCAGTTTGCCTCTGCTTCACTCTGTTTGCCTCTGTTTCACTCTGTTTGCCTCTGTTTCACTCTGTTTGCCTCTGTTTAATTCTGTTTGCCTCTGTTTAAGTCTGTTTGCCTCTGTTTCACTCTGTTTTCCTCTGTTTAAGTCTTTTTGCCTCTATTTCAGTCTGTTTGCCGTTTCACTCTGTTCGTCTCTGTTTCACTCTGTTTGCCTGTTTCAAACTGTTTGCCTCTGATTCACTCTGTTTGTCTCTGTTTCTCTCAGTTTGCCTCTGTTTCACTCTGTTTGCCTCTGTTTCAGTTCTGTTTGCCTCTGTTTCACTCTGTTTGCCTCTGTTTGCCTCTGTTTTGCTTCTGTTTGCCTCTGTTTCACTCTGTTTGCCTCTGTTTCACTTCGTTTGCCTCTGTTTCACTCAATTTGCCTCTGTTTCACTCTGTTTGCCTCTGTTTCACTCTGTTTGCCTCTGTTTCTCTCTGTTAGCCTCTGTTTCACTCTGTTTGCCTGTGTTTCACTCTGTTTGCCTCTGTTGGGCTCTGTTTGCTTCTGTTTGCGTCTGTTTCAGTTTGTTTGCCTCTGTTTCACTCCGTTTCCCCTCGGTTTCACTCTGTTTGCCTCTCTTTCACTCTGTTTGCCTCGGTTTGCCTCTGTTTAAGTCTGTTTGCCTCTGTTTGAGTCTGTTTGCCTCTGTTTCAGTCAGTTTGCCTCTGCTTCACTCTGTTTGCCTCTGTTTTCACTCTGTTTGCCTCCCCCCCCCCCCCCCCCCCCCCCCCTGTTTCACTCTGTTTGCCTCTGTTTAAGTCTGTTTGCCTCTGCTTAAGTCTGTTTGACTCTGTTTCAGTCTGTTTGCCTCAGTTTCACTCTGTTTGTCTCTGTTTCACTCTGTTTGCCTCTGTTTCACGCCTGTTTGCCTCTGTTTCACTCTGTTTGCCTCTGTTTCACTCTGTTTGCCTCTGTTTGCCTCTGTTTGCTTCTGTTTGCCTCTGTTTGCTTCTGTTTGCCTCTGTTTCAATCTGTTTGCCTCTGTTTCACTCTGTTTGCCTCTGTTTCACTCTGTTTGCCTCTGTTTAAGTCTGTTTGCCTCTGTTTGACTCTGTTTGCCTCTGTTTAAGTCTGTTTGCCTCTGTTTAAGTCTGTTTGCCACTGTTTAAGTCTGTTTGCCTCTGTTTCACTCTGTTTGCCACTGTTTCACTCTGTTTGCCTCTGTTTCACTCTTTTTGCCTCTGTTTGTCTCTGTTTAAGTCTGTTTGCCTCTGTTTGAGTCTGTTTGCCTCTGTTTCACTCTGTTTGCCTCTGTTTCACTCTCTTTGTCCTCTTGTTTCACTCTGTTTGCCTCTGTTTCACTCTGTTTGCCTCTGTTTAAGCCTGTTTGCCTCTGCTTCACTCTGTTTGCCTCTCTTTCACTCTGTTTGCCTCTGTTTCACTCTGTTTGCCTCTGTTTCACTCTGTTTGCCTCTGTTTGCCTCTTTTGCCTCTGTTTAAGTCTGTTTGCCTCTGTTTCACTCTGTTTGCCTCTGTTTGCCTCTTTTGCCTCTGTTTAAGTCTGTTTGCCACTGTTTAAGTCTCTCTGCCTCTGTTTAAGTCTGTTTGCCTCTGTTTAAGTCTGTTTGCCTCTGTTTACGTCTGTTTGCCTTTGTGTAAGTCTGTTAGCCTCTGTTTCACTCTGTTTGCCTCTGTTTGCCTCTTTTGCCTCTGTTTAAGTCTGTTTGCCACTGTTTAAGTCTCTCTGCCTCTGTTTAAGTCTGTTTGCCTCTGTTTAAGTCTCTTTGCCTCTGTTTAAGTCTGTTTGCCTCTGTTTGAGTCTGTTTGCCTCTGTTTCAGTCAGTTTGCCTCTGCTTCACTCTGTTTGCCTCTGTTTCACTCTGTTTGCCTCTGTTTCACTCTGTTTGCCTCTGTTTAATTCTGTTTGCCTCTGTTTAAGTCTGTTTGCCTCTGTTTCACTCTGTTTTCCTCTGTTTAAGTCTTTTTGCCTCTGTTTCAGTCTGTTTGCCGTTTCACTCTGTTCGTCTCTGTTTCACTCTGTTTGCCTGTTTCAAACTGTTTGCCTCTGATTCACTCTGTTTGTCTCTGTTTCTCTCAGTTTGCCTCTGTTTCACTCTGTTTGCCTCTGTTTCAGTCTGTTTGCCTCTGTTTCACTCTGTTTGCCTCTGTTTGCCTCTGTTTGCTTCTGTTTGCCTCTGTTTCACTCTGTTTGCCTCTGTTTCACTTCGTTTGCCTCTGTTTCACTCAATTTGCCTCTGTTTCACTCTGTTTGCCTCTGTTTCACTCTGTTTGCCTCTGTTTCTCTCTGTTAGCCTCTGTTTCACCTCTGTTTGCCTGTGTTTCACTCTGTTTGCCTCTGTTGGGCTCTGTTTGCTTCTGTTTGCGTCTGTTTCAGTTTGTTTGCCTCTGTTTCACTCCGTTTCCCTCGGTTTCACTCTGTTTGCCTCTCTTTCACTCTGTTTGCCTCGGTTTGCCTCTGTTTAAGTCTGTTTGCCTCTGTTTGAGTCTGTTTGCCTCTGTTTCAGTCAGTTTGCCTCTGCTTCACTCTGTTTGCCTCTGTTTCACTCTGTTTGCCTCTGTTTCACTCTGTTTGCCTCTGTTTAAGTCTGTTTGCCTCTGCTTAAGTCTGTTTGACTCTGTTTCAGTCTGTTTGCCTCAGTTTCACTCTGTTTGTCTCTGTTTCACTCTGTTTGCCTCTGTTTCACGCTGTTTGCCTCTGTTTCACTCTGTTTGCCTCTGTTTCACTCTGTTTGCCTCTGTTTGCCTCTGTTTGCTTCTGTTTGCCTCTGTTTGCTTCTGTTTGCCTCTGTTTCAATCTGTTTGCCTCTGTTTCACTCTGTTTGCCTCTGTTTCACTCTGTTTGCCTCTGTTTAAGTCTGTTTGCCTCTGTTTGACTCTGTTTGCCTCTGTTTAAGTCTGTTTGCCTCTGTTTAAGTCTGTTTGCCACTGTTTAAGTCTGTTTGCCTCTGTTTCACTCTGTTTGCCACTGTTTCACTCTGTTTGCCTCTGTTTCACTCTTTTTGCCTCTGTTTGTCTCTGTTTAAGTCTGTTTGCCTCTGTTTGAGTCTGTTTGCCTCTGTTTCACTCTGTTTGCCTCTGTTTCACTCTCTTTGCCTCTGTTTCACTCTGTTTGCCTCTGTTTCACTCTGTTTGCCTCTGTTTAAGCCTGTTTGCCTCTGCTTCACTCTGTTTGCCTCTCTTTCACTCTGTTTGCCTCTGTTTCACTCTGTTTGCCTCTGTTTCACTCTGTTTGCCTCTGTTTGCCTCCGATTGCCTCTGTTTAAGTCTGTTTGCCTCTGTTTTAGTCAGTTTGCCTCTGTTTCAGTCTGTTTGCCTCTGTTTAAGTCTGTTTGCCTCTGTTTCACTCTGTTTGCCTCTGTTTGCCTCTTTTGCCTCTGTTTAAGTCTGTTTGCCACTGTTTAAGTCTCTCTGCCTCTGTTTAAGTCTGTTTGCCTCTGTTTAAGTCTGTTTGCCTCTGTTTACGTCTGTTTGACTTTGTGTAAGTCTGTTAGCCTCTGTTTCACTCTGTTTGCCTCTGTTTCACTCTGTTTGCCTCTGTTTCACTCTGTTTCCCTCTGTTTCACTCTGTTTGCCTCTGTTTCAGTCTCTTTGCCTCTGTTTCACTCTGTTTGCCTCTGTTGGCCTCTGTTTGCTTCTGTTTGCCTCTGTTTCACTCTGTTTGCCTGTTTCACTCCGTTTGCCTCTGTTTAACTCTATTTGCCTCTGTTTCACTCTGTTTGCATCTGTTTCACTCTGTTTGCCTCTGTTTCTCTCTGTTTTCCTCTGTTTCACTCTGTTTGCCTCTGTTTCACTCTGTTTGCCTCTGTTTGCCTCTGTTTGCTTCTGTTTGCGTCTGTTTCAGTTTGTTTGCCTCTGTTTCACTCCGTTTCACTCTGTTTCAATCTGTTTGCCTCTGTTTCACTCTGTTTGCCTGTTTCAGTCTGTTTGCCTCTGTTTCACTCTATTTGCCTCTGTTTCACTCTGTTTGCATCTGTTTCACTCTGTTTGCCTCTGTTTCTCTCTGTTTGCCTCTGTTTCACTCTGTTTGCCTCTGTTTCACTCTGTTTGCCTCTGTTTAAGTCTGTTAGCCTCGGTTTGCCTCTGTTTAAGTCTGTTTGCCTCTGTTTAAGTCAGTTTGCCTCTGTTTAAGTCTGTTTGCCTCTGTTTCACTCTGTTTGCCACTGTTTCACTCTGTTTGCCTCTGTTTCGCTCTTTTTGCCTCTGTTTGTCTCTGTTTAAGTCTGTTTGCCTCTGTTTGAGTCTGTTTGCCTCTGTTTCACTCTGTTTGCCTCTGTTTCAAACTGTTTGCCTCTGTTTCACTCTGTTTTTTCTCTGTTTGTCTCTGTTTAAGTCTTTTTGCCTCTGTTTGCCTCTGTTTAAGTCTGTTTGCCTCTGTTTAAGTCAGTTTGCCTCTGTTTAAGTCTGTTTGCCTCTGTTTAAGTCTGTTTGCCTCTGATTCACTCTGTTTGCCTCTGTTTCACTCTGCTTGCCTCTCTTTCGCTCTGTTTGCCTCGGTTTGCCTCTGTTTGCCTCTGTTTAAGTCTGTTTGCCTCTGCTTAAGTCTGTTTGCCTCTGTTTAAGTCTGTTTGCCTCTGTTTCGCTCTGTCTGCCTCTGTTTCACTCTGTTTGCCTCTCTTTCGTTCTGTTTGCCTCGGTTTGCCTCTGTTTAAGTCTGTTTGCCTCTGTTTGAGTCTGTTTGTCTCTGTTTCAGTTAGTTTGCCTCTGTGTCACTCTGTTTGCCTCTGTTTCACTCTGTTTGCCTCTGTTTAAGTCTGTTTGCCTCTGTTTAAGTCTGTTTGCGTCTGCTTAAGTCTGTTTGACTCTGTTTCAGTCTGTTTGCCTCTGTTTCACTCTGTTTGTCTCTGTTTCACTCTGTTTGCCTCTGTTTCAAACTGTTTGCCTCTGTTTCAATCTGTTTGCCTCTGTTTCACTCTGTTTGCCTCTGTTTCACTCTGTTTGCCTCTGTTTGCCTCTGTTTGCTTCTGTTTGCCTCTGTTTGCTTCTGTTTGCCTCTGTTTCAATCTGTTTGCCTCTGTTTCACTCTGTTTGCCTCTGTTTCACTCTGTTTGCCTCTGTTTAAGTCTCTTTGCCTCTCTTTCACTCTGTTTGCCTCTGTTGGCCTCTGTTTGCTTCTGTTTGCCTCTGTTTCACTCTGTTTGCCTGTTTCACTCCGTTTGCCTCTGTTTAACTCTATTTGCCTCTGTTTCACTCTGTTTGCATCTGTTTCACTCTGTTTGCCTCTGTTTCTCTCTGTTTTCCTCTGTTTCACTCTGTTTGCCTCTGTTTCACTCTGTTTGCCTCTGTTTGCCTCTGTTTGCTTCTGTTTGCGTCTGTTTCAGTTTGTTTGCCTCTGTTTCACTCCGTTTCACTCTGTTTCAATCTGTTTGCCTCTGTTTCACTCTGTTTGCCTGTTTCAGTCTGTTTGCCTCTGTTTCACTCTATTTGCCTCTGTTTCACTCTGTTTGCATCTGTTTCACTCTGTTTGCCTCTGTTTCTCTCTGTTTGCCTCTGTTTCACTCTGTTTGCCTCTGTTTCACTCTGTTTGCCTCTGTTTGAGTCTGTTTGCCTCGGTTTGCCTCTGTTTAAGTCTGTTTGCCTCTGTTTAAGTCAGTTTGCCTCTGTTTAAGTCTGTTTGCCTCTGTTTCACTCTGTTTGCCACTGTTTCACTCTGTTTGCCTCTGTTTCGCTCTTTTTGCCTCTGTTTGTCTCTGTTTAAGGCTGTTTGCCTCTGTTTGAGTCTGTTTGCCTCTGTTTCAGTCTGTTTGCCTCTGTTTCAAACTGTTTGCCTCTGTTTCACTCTGTTTTTCTCTGTTTGTCTCTGTTTAAGTCTGTTTTCCTCTGTTTGCCTCTGTTTGCCTCTGTTTAAGTCTGTTTGCCTCTGTTTAAGTCAGTTTGCCTCTGTTTAAGTCTGTTTGCCTCTGTTTAAGTCTGTTTGCCTCTGTTTCACTCTGTTTGCCTCTGTTTCACTCTGCTTGCCTCTCTTTCGCTCTGTTTGCCTCGGTTTGCCTCTGTTTGCCTCTGTTTAAGTCTGTTTGCCTCTGCTTAAGTCTGTTTGCCTCTGTTTAAGTCTGTTTGCCTCTGTTTCACTCTGTCTGCCTCTGTTTCACTCTGTTTGCCTCTCTTTCGTTCTGTTTGCCTCGGTTTGCCTCTGTTTAATTCTGTTTGCCTCTGTTTGAGTCTGTTTGTCTCTGTTTCAGTTAGTTTGCCTCTGTGTCACTCTGTTTGCCTCTGTTTCACTCTGTTTGCCTCTGTTTAAGTCTGTTTGCCTCTGTTTAAGTCTGTTTGCCTCTGCTTAAGTCTGTTTGACTCTGTTTCAGTCTGTTTGCCTCTGTTTCACTCTGTTTGTCTCTGTTTCACTCTGTTTGCCTCTGTTTCAAACTGTTTGCCTCTGTTTCAATCTGTTTGCATCTGTTTCACTCTGTTTGCCTCTGTTTCACTCTGTTTGCCTCTGTTTGCCTCTGTTTGCTTCTGTTTGCCTCTGTTTGCTTCTGTTTGCCTCTGTTTCAATCTGTTTGCCTCTGTTTCACTCTGTTTGCCTCTGTTTCACTCTGTTTGCCTCTGTTTAAGTCTGTTTGCCTCTGTTTGCTTCTGTTTGCCTCTGTTTAAGTCTGTTTGCCTCTGTTTAAGTCTGTTTGCCTCTGTTTCACTCTGTTTGCCAGTGTTTCACTCTGTTTGCCTCTGTTTCACTCTGTTTGCCTCTGTTTCATTCCGTTTCCCTCTGTTTCACTCTGTTTGCCTCAGTTTCACTCTGTTTGCCTCTGTTTAAGTCTGTTTGCCTCTGTTTGAGTCTGTTTGCCTCTGTTTCAGTCAGTTTGCCTCTGTTTCACTCTGTTTGCCTCTGTTTCACTCTGTTTGCCTCTGTTTCGCTCTGTTTGCCTCTGTTTAAGTCTGTTTGCCTCTGCTTAAGTCTGTTTGACTCTGTTTCAGTCTGTTTGCCTCTGTTTCACTCTGTTTGCCTCTGTTTCACTCTGTTTGCCTCTCTTTCGCTCTGTTTGCCTCGGTTTGCCTCTGTTTAAGTCTGTTTGCCTCTGTTTGAGTCTGTTTGCCTCTGTTTCAGTCAGTTTGCCTCTGTTTCACTCTGTTTGCCTCTGTTTCACTCTGTTTGCCTCTGTTTCGCTCTGTTTGCCTCTGTTTAAGTCTGTTTGCCTCTGTTTCAATCTGTTTGCCTCTGTTTCACTCTATTTGCCTCTGTTTGCCTCTGTTTGCTTCTGTTTGCCTCTGTTTGCTTCTGTTTGCCTCTGTTTCAATCTGTTTGCCTCTGTTTCACTCTGTTTGCCTCTGTTTCACTCTGTTTGCCTCTGTTTAAGTCTGTTTGCCTCTGTTTGCCTCTGTTTCACTCTGTTTGCCTCTGTTTAACTCTGTTTGCCTCTGTTTGCTTCTGTTTGCCTCTGTTTAAGTCTGTTGGCCTCTGTTTAAGTCTGTTTGCCTCTGTTTAAGTCTGTTTGCCTCTGTTTCACTCTGTTTGCCACTGTTTCATTCTGTTTGCCTCTGTTTCGCTCTTTTTGCCTCTGTTTGCCTCTGTTTAAGTCTGTTTGCCTCTGTTTGAGTCTGTTTGCCTCTGTTTCAGTCTGTTTGCCTCTGTTTCACTCTGTTTGTCTCTGTTTCACTCTGTTTGCCTCTACTTGCCTCTGTTTGCTTCTGTTTGCCTCTGTTTCACTCTGTTTGCCTCTGTTTCATTCCGTTTCCCTCTGTTTCACTCTGTTTGCCTCTGTTTCACTCTGTTTGCCTCTGTTTAAGTCTGTTCGTCTCTGTTTCACTCTGTTTGCCTCTGTTTCAAACTGTTTGCCTCTGTTTCACTCTGTTTGTCTCTGTTTCTCTCAGTTTGCTCTGCTTCACTCTGTTTGCCTCTGTTTCAGTTCTGTTTGCCTCTGTTTCACTCTGTTTGCCTCTGTTTGCTTCTGTTTGCCTCTGTTTCACTCTGTTTGCCTCTGTTTCACTCCGTTTGCCTCTGTTCCACTCAATTTGCCTCTGTTTCACTCTGTTTGCCTCTGTTTCAATCTGTTTGCCTCTGTTTCTCTCTGTTTGCCTCTGTTTCACTCTGTTTGCCTGTGTTTCACTCTGTTTGCCTGTTTGCCTCTGTTTGCTTCTGTTTGCGTCTGTTTCAGTTTGTTTGCCTCTGTTTCACTCTGTTTCCCTCTGTTTCACTCTGTTTGCCTCTGTTTCACTCTGTTTGCCTCTGATTAAGTGTGTTTGCCTCTGCTTGCCTCTGTTTGCCTCTGTTTGCCTCTGTTTAAGTCTGTTTGCCTCTGTTTAAGTCAGTTTGCCTCTTTTTAAGTCTGTTTGCCTCTGTTTAAGTCTGTGCGCCTCTGTTTCAGTCTGTTTGCCTTTGTTTAATTCTGTTTGCCTCTGTTTCACTCTGTTTGCCTCTGTTTCGGTCTGTTTGCCTCTGTTGAGTCTCTCTGCCTCTTTTTAAGTCTGTTTGCCTCTGTGTAAGTCTGTTTGTCTCTGTTTCAATCTGTTTGCCTCTGTTTCAATCTGTTTGCCTCTCTTTCACTCTGCTTGCCTCTGTTTGCCTCTGTTTGCCTCTGTTTAAGTCTGTTTGCCTCTGTTTAAGTCTGTTTGCCTCTGTTGCACTCTGTTTGCCTCTGTTTCACTCTGTTTGCCTCTCTTTCACTCTGTTTGCCTCGGTTTGCCTCTGTTTAAGTCTGTTTGCCTCTGTTTGAGTCTGTTTGCCTCTGTTTCAGTCAGTTTGCCTCTGTTTCACTCTGTTTGCCTCTGTTTCACTCTGTTTGCCTCTGTTTCACCCTGTTTGCCTCTGTTTAAGTCTGTTTGCCTCTGGTGAAGTCTGTTTGACTCTGTTTCAGTCTGTTTGCCTCTGTTTCACTCTGTTTGTCTCTGTTTCACTCTGTTTGCCTCTGTTTCACTCTGTTTGCCTCTGTTTCACTCTGTTTGCCTCTGTTTCAGTCTCTTTGCCTCTGTTTCACTCTGTTTGCCTCTGTTGGCCTCTGTTTGCTTCTGTTTGCCTCTGTTTCACTCTGTTTGCCTGTGTTTCACTCTGTTTGCCTCTGTTTGCCTCTGTTTGCTTCTGTTTGCGTCTGTTTCAGTTTGTTTGCCTCTGTTTCACTCCGTTTCCCTCTGTTTCACTCTGTTTGCCTCTGTTTCACTCTGTTTGCCTCTGATTAAGTGTGTTTGCCTCTGCTTGCCTCTGTTTGCCTCTGTTTGCCTCTGTTTAAGTCTGTTTGCCTCTGTTTAAGTCAGTTTGCCTCTTTTTAAGTCTGTTTGCCTCTGTTTAAGTCTGTTTGCCTCTGTTTCAGTCTGTTTGCCTCTGTTTAATTCTGTTTGCCTCTGTTTCACTCTGTTTGCCTCTGTTTCGGTCTGTTTGCCTCTGTTGAGTCTCTCTGCCTCTTTTTAAGTCTGTTTGCCTCTGTGTAAGTCTGTTTGTCTCTGTTTCAATCTGTTTGCCTCTGTTTCAATCTGTTTGCCTCTCTTTCACTCTGCTTGCCTCTGTTTGCCTCTGTTTGCCTCTGTTTAAGTCTGTTTGCCTCTGTTTAAGTCTGTTTGCCTCTGTTGCACTCTGTTTGCCTCTGTTTCACTCTGTTTGCCTCTCTTTCACTCTGTTTGCCTCGGTTTGCCTCTGTTTCACTCTGTTTGCCTCTGTTTCACTCTGTTTGCCTCTGTTTCAGTCAGTTTGCCTCTGTTTCACTCTGTTTGCCTCTGTTTCACTCTGTTTGCCTCTGTTTCACCCTGTTTGCCTCTGTTTAAGTCTGTTTGCCTCTGCTTAAGTCTGTTTGACTCTGTTTCAGTCTGTTTGCCTCTGTTTCACTCTGTTTGTCTCTGTTTCACTCTGTTTGCCTCTGTTTCACTCTGTTTGCCTCTGTTTCACTCTGTTTGCCTCTGTTTCAGTCTCTTTGCCTCTGTTTCACTCTGTTTGCCTCTGTTGGCCTCTGTTTGCTTCTGTTTGCCTCTGTTTCACTCTGTTTGCCTGTTTCACTCCGTTTGCCTCTGTTTCACTCTATTTGCCTCTGTTTCACTCTGTTTGCATCTGTTTCACTCTGTTTGCCTCTGTTTCTCCCTGTTTGCCTCTGTTTCACTCTGTTTGCCTCTGTTTCACTCTGTTTGCCTCTGTTTGCCTCTGTTTGCTTCTGTTTGCGTCTGTTTCAGTTTGTTTGCCTCTGTTTCACTCCGTTTCACTCTGTTTCAATCTGTTTGCCTCTGTTTCACTCTGTTTGCCTGTTTCAGTCTGTTTGCCTCTGTTTCACTCTATTTGCCTCTGTTTCACTCTGTTTGCATCTGTTTCACTCTGTTTGCCTCTGTTTCTCTCTGTTTGCCTCTGTTTCACTCTGTTTGCCTCTGTTTCACTCTGTTTGCCTCTGTTTAAGTCTGTTTGCCTCTGTTTGCCTCTGTTTGCCTCTGTTTAAGTCTGTTTGCCTCTGTTTAAGTCTGTTTGCCTCTGTTTAAGTCTGTTTGCGTCTGTTTCACTCTGTTTGCCACTGTTTCACTCTGTTTGTCTCTGTTTGTCTCTGTTTAAGTCTGTTTGCCTCTGTTTGCCTCTGTTTAAGTCTGTTTGCCTCTGTTTAAGTCAGTTTGCCTCTGTTTAAGTCTGTTTGCCTCTGTTTAAGTCTGTTTGCCTCTGTTTCACTCTGTTTGCCTCTGTTTCACTCTGCTTGCCTCTCTTTTGCTCTGTTTGCCTCGGTTTGCCTCTGTTTGCCTCTGTTTAAGTCTGTTTGCCTCTGCTTAAGTCTGTTTGCCTCTGTTTAAGTCTGTTTGCCTCTGTTTCACTCTGTTTGCCTCTGTTTCACTCTGTTTGCCTCTCTTTCGCTCTGTTTGCCTCGGTTTGCCTCTGTTTAAGTCTGTTTGCCTCTGTTTGAATCTGTTTGCCTCTGTTTCAGTTAGTTTGCCTCTGTGTCACTCTGTTTGCCTCTGTTTCACTCTGTTTGCCTCTGTTTAAGTCTGTTTGCCTCTGTTTAAGTCTGTTTGCCTCTGCTTAAGTCTGTTTGACTCTGTTTCAGTCTGTTTGCCTCTGTTTCACTCTGTTTGTCTCTGTTTCACTCTGTTTGCCTCGGTTTCAAACTGTTTGCCTCTGTTTCAATCTGTTTGCCTCTGTTTCACTCTGTTTGCCTCTGTTTCACTCTGTTTGCCTCTGTTTGCCTCTGTTTGCTTCTGTTTGCCTCTGTTTGCTTCTGTTTGCCTCTGTTTCAATCTCTTTGCCTCTGTTTCACTCTGTTTGCCTCTGTTTCACTCTGTTTGCCTCTGTTTAAGTCTGTTTGCCTCTGTTTGCTTCTGTTTGCCTCTGTTTAAGTCTGTTTGTCTCTGTTTAAGTCTGTTTGCCTCTGTTTAAGTCTGTTTGCCTCTGTTTCACTCTGTTTGCCAGTGTTTCACTCTGTTTGCCTCTGTTTCACTCTGTTTGCCTCTGTTTCATTCCGTTTCCCTCTGTTTCACTCTGTTTGCCTCAGTTTCACTCTGTTTGCCTCTGTTTAAGTCTGTTTGCCTCTGTTTCAGTCTGTTTGCCTCTGTTTAATTCTGTTTGCCTCTGTTTCAATCTGTTTGCCTCTGTTTAGGTCTGTTTGCCTCTGTTGAGTCTCTCTGCCTCTTTTTAAGTCTGCTTGCCTCTGTGTAAGTCTGTTTGCCTCTGCTTAAGTCTGTTTGCCTCTGTTTAAGTCTGTTTGCCTCTGTTTCACTCTGTTTGCCTCTCTTTCACTCTGTTTGCCTCTCTTTCGCTCTGTTTGCCTCGGTTTGCCTCTGTTTAAGTCTGTTTGCCTCTGTTTGAGTCTGTTTGCCTCTGTTTCAGTCAGTTTGCCTCTGTTTCACTCTGTTTGCGTCTGTTTCAGTTTGTTTGCCTCTGTTTCACTCCGTTTCCCTCTGTTTCACTCTGTTTGCCTCTGTTTCACTCTGTTTGCCTCTGATTAAGTGTGTTTGCCTCTGCTTGCCTCTGTTTGCCTCTGTTTGCCTCTGTTTAAGTCTGTTTGCCTCTGTTTAAGTCAGTTTGCCTCTTTTTAAGTCTGTTTGCCTCTGTTTAAGTCTGTTTGCCTCTGTTTCAGTCTGTTTGCCTCTGTTTAATTCTGTTTGCCTCTGTTTCACTCTGTTTGCCTCTGTTTCGGTCTGTTTGCCTCTGTTGAGTCTCTCTGCCTCTTTTTAAGTCTGTTTGCCTCTGTGTAAGTCTGTTTGTCTCTGTTTCAATCTGTTTGCCTCTGTTTCAATCTGTTTGCCTCTCTTTCACTCTGCTTGCCTCTGTTTGCCTCTGTTTGCCTCTGTTTAAGTCTGTTTGCCTCTGTTTAAGTCTGTTTGCCTCTGTTGCACTCTGTTTGCCTCTGTTTCACTCTGTTTGCCTCTCTTTCACTCTGTTTGCCTCGGTTTGCCTCTGTTTCACTCTGTTTGCCTCTGTTTCACTCTGTTTGCCTCTGTTTCAGTCAGTTTGCCTCTGTTTCACTCTGTTTGCCTCTGTTTCACTCTGTTTGCCTCTGTTTCACCCTGTTTGCCTCTGTTAAAGTCTGTTTGCCTCTGCTTAAGTCTGTTTGACTCTGTTTCAGTCTGTTTGCCTCTGTTTCACTCTGTTTGTCTCTGTTTCACTCTGTTTGCCTCTGTTTCACTCTGTTTGCCTCTGTTTCACTCTGCTTGCCTCTGTTTCAGTCTCTTTGCCTCTGTTTCACTCTGTTTGCCTCTGTTGGCCTCTGTTTGCTTCTGTTTGCCTCTGTTTCACTCTGTTTGCCTGTTTCACTCCGTTTGCCTCTGTTTCACTCTATTTGCCTCTGTTTCACTCTGTTTGCATCTGTTTCACTCTGTTTGCCTCTGTTTCTCCCTGTTTGCCTCTGTTTCACTCTGTTTGCCTCTGTTTCACTCTGTTTGCCTCTGTTTGCCTCTGTTTGCTTCTGTTTGCGTCTGTTTCAGTTTGTTTGCCTCTGTTTCACTCCGTTTCACTCTGTTTCAATCTGTTTGCCTCTGTTTCACTCTGTTTGCCTGTTTCAGTCTGTTTGCCTCTGTTTCACTCTATTTGCCTCTGTTTCACTCTGTTTGCATCTGTTTCACTCTGTTTGCCTCTGTTTCTCTCTGTTTGCCTCTGTTTCACTCTGTTTGCCTCTGTTTCACTCTGTTTGCCTCTGTTTAAGTCTGTTTGCCTCTGTTTGCCTCTGTTTGCCTCTGTTTAAGTCTGTTTGCCTCTGTTTAAGTCTGTTTGCCTCTGTTTAAGTCTGTTTGCGTCTGTTTCACTCTGTTTGCCACTGTTTCACTCTGTTTGTCTCTGTTTGTCTCTGTTTAAGTCTGTTTGCCTCTGTTTGCCTCTGTTTAAGTCTGTTTGCCTCTGTTTAAGTCTGTTTGCCTCTGTGTAAGTCTGTTTGTCTCTGTTTCAATCTGTTTGCCTCTGTTTCAATCTGTTTGCCTCTCTTTCACTCTGCTTGCCTCTGTTTGCCTCTGTTTGCCTCTGTTTAAGTCTGTTTGCCTCTGTTTAAGTCTGTTTGCCTCTGTTGCACTCTGTTTGCCTCTGTTTCACTCTGTTTGCCTCTCTTTCACTCTGTTTGCCTCGGTTTGCCTCTGTTTCACTCTGTTTGCCTCTGTTTCACTCTGTTTGCCTCTGTTTCAGTCAGTTTGCCTCTGTTTCACTCTGTTTGCCTCTGTTTCACTCTGTTTGCCTCTGTTTCACCCTGTTTGCCTCTGTTAAAGTCTGTTTGCCTCTGCTTAAGTCTGTTTGACTCTGTTTCAGTCTGTTTGCCTCTGTTTCACTCTGTTTGTCTCTGTTTCACTCTGTTTGCCTCTGTTTCACTCTGTTTGCCTCTGTTTCACTCTGCTTGCCTCTGTTTCAGTCTCTTTGCCTCTGTTTCACTCTGTTTGCCTCTGTTGGCCTCTGTTTGCTTCTGTTTGCCTCTGTTTCACTCTGTTTGCCTGTTTCACTCCGTTTGCCTCTGTTTCACTCTATTTGCCTCTGTTTCACTCTGTTTGCATCTGTTTCACTCTGTTTGCCTCTGTTTCTCCCTGTTTGCCTCTGTTTCACTCTGTTTGCCTCTGTTTCACTCTGTTTGCCTCTGTTTGCCTCTGTTTGCTTCTGTTTGCGTCTGTTTCAGTTTGTTTGCCTCTGTTTCACTCCGTTTCACTCTGTTTCAATCTGTTTGCCTCTGTTTCACTCTGTTTGCCTGTTTCAGTCTGTTTGCCTCTGTTTCACTCTATTTGCCTCTGTTTCACTCTGTTTGCATCTGTTTCACTCTGTTTGCCTCTGTTTCTCTCTGTTTGCCTCTGTTTCACTCTGTTTGCCTCTGTTTCACTCTGTTTGCCTCTGTTTAAGTCTGTTTGCCTCTGTTTGCCTCTGTTTGCCTCTGTTTAAGTCTGTTTGCCTCTGTTTAAGTCTGTTTGCCTCTGTTTAAGTCTGTTTGCGTCTGTTTCACTCTGTTTGCCACTGTTTCACTCTGTTTGTCTCTGTTTGTCTCTGTTTAAGTCTGTTTGCCTCTGTTTGCCTCTGTTTAAGTCTGTTTGCCTCTGTTTAAGTCAGTTTGCCTCTGTTTAAGTCTGTTTGCCTCTGTTTAAGTCTGTTTGCCTCTGTTTCACTCTGTTTGCCTCTGTTTCACTCTGCTTGCCTCTCTTTCGCTCTGTTTGCCTCGGTTTGCCTCTGTTTGCCTCTGTTTAAGTCTGTTTGCCTCTGCTTAAGTCTGTTTGCCTCTGTTTAAGTCTGTTTGCCTCTGTTTCACTCTGTTTGCCTCTGTTTCACTCTGTTTGCCTCTCTTTCGCTCTGTTTGCCTCGGTTTGCCTCTGTTTAAGTCTGTTTGCCTCTGTTTGAATCTGTTTGCCTCTGTTTCAGTTAGTTTGCCTCTGTGTCACTCTGTTTGCCTCTGTTTCACTCTGTTTGCCTCTGTTTAAGTCTGTTTGCCTCTGTTTAAGTCTGTTTGCCTCTGCTTAAGTCTGTTTGACTCTGTTTCAGTCTGTTTGCCTCTGTTTCACTCTGTTTGTCTCTGTTTCACTCTGTTTGCCTCGGTTTCAAACTGTTTGCCTCTGTTTCAATCTGTTTGCCTCTGTTTCACTCTGTTTGCCTCTGTTTCACTCTGTTTGCCTCTGTTTGCCTCTGTTTGCTTCTGTTTGCCTCTGTTTGCTTCTGTTTGCCTCTGTTTCAATCTCTTTGCCTCTGTTTCACTCTGTTTGCCTCTGTTTCACTCTGTTTGCCTCTGTTTAAGTCTGTTTGCCTCTGTTTGCTTCTGTTTGCCTCTGTTTAAGTCTGTTTGTCTCTGTTTAAGTCTGTTTGCCTCTGTTTAAGTCTGTTTGCCTCTGTTTCACTCTGTTTGCCAGTGTTTCACTCTGTTTGCCTCTGTTTCACTCTGTTTGCCTCTGTTTCATTCCGTTTCCCTCTGTTTCACTCTGTTTGCCTCAGTTTCACTCTGTTTGCCTCTGTTTAAGTCTGTTTGCCTCTGTTTCAGTCTGTTTGCCTCTGTTTAATTCTGTTTGCCTCTGTTTCACTCTGTTTGCCTCTGTTTAGGTCTGTTTGCCTCTGTTGAGTCTCTCTGCCTCTTTTTAAGTCTGCTTGCCTCTGTGTAAGTCTGTTTGCCTCAGCTTAAGTCTGTTTGCCTCTGTTTAAGTCTGTTTGCCTCTGTTTCACTCTGTTTGCCTCTCTTTCACTCTGTTTGCCTCTCTTTCGCTCTGTTTGCCTCGGTTTGCCTCTGTTTAAGTCTGTTTGCCTCTGTTTGAGTCTGTTTGCCTCTGTTTCAGTCAGTTTGCCTCTGTTTCACTCTGTTTGCCTCTGTTTCACTCTGTTTGCCTCTGTTTCGCTCTGTTTGCCTCTGTTTAAGTCTGTTTGCCTCTGCT
This sequence comes from Isurus oxyrinchus, assembly GCA_026770705.1. NCBI lineage: Eukaryota > Metazoa > Chordata > Chondrichthyes > Lamniformes > Lamnidae > Isurus > Isurus oxyrinchus. Next base: position 31,203 of record JANJGN010004634.1, read on the forward strand.
TAAGTCTGTTTGACTCTGTTTCAGTCTGTTTGCCTCTGTTTCACTCTGTTTGTCTCTGTTTCACTCTGTTTGCCTCTGTTTCACTCTGTTTGCCTCTGTTTCAATCTGTTTGCCTCTGTTTCACTCTGTTTGCCTCTGTTTGCCTCTGTTTGCTTCTGTTTGCCTCTGTTTGCTTCTGTTTGCCTCTGTTTCAATCTGTTTGCCTCTGTTTCACTCTGTTTGCCTCTGTTTCACTCTGTTTGCCTCTGTTTAAGTCTGTTTGCCTCTGTTTGCCTCTGTTTCACTCTGT